>VZUI01036523.1:0-195123 GCA_013401135.1 Cettia cetti | reverse complement strand
CGGCGGGGCGGGGGCGGCGCCGGCCGCAGTCGGCACGGGGCGGGCAGCGAGCGGCGCGCCGGCTGCGCGCACCCCGCACACGGCGCGCTGCCACCGAGGGAGGGAGGGAGCGAGCGAGCACCATGTGCCGGCCAGCGCTCGCCCGGCTGCTGCTCCTCCAGCTGCTGCTGCTCAAGCTGCACCTCGGCAAAGGTGGGTCCGGCGCGGCACGGGTGCTCTCCCTCAGCGCCGGGGTCCCCCGGCCTCAGCGCTGCCGGGGAGGCGGCGAGCGTCTCTGCCGGCACGGGCACTCCGGGGTGCGCGGCCGCGGGTGCCCGCTCGCCCCGGTGCCCTGCGCGGGGTTTGGGACCTGCGGAGGGCCGGGCACGCTCGGGGGTTGCGACCTGCGGGGGCCGGGCACGCTCTTCAGCGGGCGAATGCAGCCCGAGAGCTGGTGACAGGAGCTGCCACCTTTAATCCCTTTCAGAGGGGATTTGTGTCTCATCAGAGCAGCGCGGCACCGAGTCTGCAAAGCAGATTTGCTTCGTTCTCCCCCCGCCCTCAACTTTAGTTGGGTCAGGTCCCTTTTCCCGGGACGGCGCCGGTGTCTTTTCCGCCGCGCGTCCCCAGGTGTCGGTGCGCTTTGCCCCGGTAATGGATGCGCAGGAGGTCCCAGCATCGCTGCGCTTTATAATTTTTTCTTTGTCTGTTGTATTTCGGGTTTTAACCATCTTCTATTCCCAGGCTCCTTTTCCCTCCGCCTTTAAAACAATGCGGGGAAGCACAGGAATGGCCCCTTTTATCCCTGCACAAAGCAGCTTCGGGATCGCCGCCGTGCTCCGGCGGAGGCGGGTCTCCCCCAGCCGCGCACCGAGCCGCTGTATCCCGGCGAGCCCAGCCCCAGCCGCGCACCGAGCCGCTGCACCCCGGCGAGCCCAGCCGCAGCCCCCGGCCTCGGCCGACGGTGGCTCCCGGCGCCTTGCCCGGGTTGTCCCCAGCCGGGCCGGGCAGCGAGGCGGCCCCGGGATGCCCTCGCCGCCCGGTCGTGGGAGCGCGCCCCGCTGACCCAGGCGCGGCCCCGTGTCTCGCAGGCGCCGTCAAGGAGTGCGAGGAGAACCAGTTCCAGTGCCGGAACGAGCGGTGCATCCCCGCCATCTGGAAATGCGACGAGGACGACGACTGCTCGGATAACAGCGACGAGGCGGATTGCCGTGAGTATCCGTGCCCGCACGGCGGGGCGGGGGGCCGGGAAGGGCGCGCTTCCCATCTGCGCTGCGCCTCTTTTTTATGAATGAATGAATGAAGTCGCGCCGTCCCCGGCCGCGGCGCCGATTGGCTGCCGGGAGCAGCCGATTCGTGACGCGGCGCCGCGGGGCAGCGGCTCCTCGCTGCCGACTTGCCCGGCCCGGCCCGGCCGGGACACCCGGAGCGCCCCGCGGCAGCGCGAGTCCCGCGGCAGCCTGCCCTGGCCGCGCCCTGCCCTCCCTCTGCCAGTGCCCTCGCCGCCAGCAGCGTATCTGCTCAGAGCGCCTAAAGGCAGCGGCGCAGTTTGTGTCCCCGGGGCAGCTGGGAGAGATGTTAAACCCCGGAAGAGCCCGTGCTTAGGGCCAGTGACAGGTGCTCATGTGAAGTGTTGCTTACTCATAATCATCCTACAAGGTGTGGGGTGGGTGTGAGTCTTGTGTTTAAATATGTGTGCAGTCATGGTGAGAAGGCAGATGAACAGGTAGCCCTGTTTGGCTGGGCAGTGTCAGCCATGTGACACTAATTCCTTCATAGTGTAAGGGAAGAGAGAGCAAGATCTCTACTTCCAATCCTGAGAAAATGGCACTCGTTCCTTCTCCTGTGGTGGGGCCCTGGTGCATATCAGTGGAAGCCCATAAACTCTGGGTAGTTTATGAATTGTGCTGTTATAACTTGGCTGTTATTTTGCTTGCAGCTTCTGATAGCCTGGGAGAATTTATCTCAGCTGTGGAGTGTAAGAAGCATCTGTAAAAGAAATTACAGAGCCTAAATCTTGAAGAGAAGTATTTCTAATTTGGAGTTTAAAGTTGCAAATATTGTAGCAAGTACATCTCTTGAATTATCTCTGTAGAATAATAGATGTTGAATGTGCATTCAATGAGTGAACTCTTCAAAGCTTATAGACTCAGTGAATATATAATGAAAAGAAAAGTCATTGGTTATGTGTTTTTCCATATGTGATTTTCCTGTTAAAATCTTCACCTCTAAGTCTGTGTCAGGTGATATTCAGAGTGAAGTCTGAGTAGTTTAAGAAGAGCAGGGATTCCCAAACTCCTACATTGTAACAAGATGTTCCCTGTGAACGCCCCATAACATTTCTTTCTGGTTGCTGTTTTTATTCAGAGGACTTGATTGACTTTAAGTATGATTTTTTTAAAATGCTCTGGGGAGTTAGCAGCATTAATTGAGATATAGAAATGGCTTTTACAGGAATTATAATGGCACTATTTAAGGGCTGGAATGTTTCAAATTGCAAAAGACTCAGGGAAGCCGCGGGTGACTGAGAACTACCCTGGACTCTTGTGTAGCCATAATGTTTTCTCAGAATTGCCCGTGTTTCCCAAGAGAGACACTAATCTGTGGAAGCACTGGGAATCTCTGAGCAGGTATATAATGGTGTTCTTGAAGCCTTTTGTTTAAAACCTCTGTGCACTGTGGTACAATGGCAGGTGACCTGTGAGCAGTGCTTTTGGAGCTGCTTTTCAGAGGTGGGAATTGTGGCCGGAGGAACATCTTGAACAGATTCTGGACCCTACATTCAACGTAGAAGAGTAGGTTTGTGTCCTGAGCTCTTGCCCTGCATGAGTGAGCAATTCAGTATCTGGGCTGCTTTTTTATTTTCTCCTTTTCCTTATGATCAACCCTCTGAGCATTGTGTCTGAAGAGAGAGAGTGTAGAAACAACATGCTGTTGAACATCAGCTCAGTGTGAATTGTGCTGTGTTAGAATGCTTATTGCATCTGATTTAAGTTTATTTCAGACAGGGTTTATAGTTGTTGGGTTTGGAGGTGGTAAAAATATGTTCTTCACTTTAATCTGATTTTGGCATTCATTATTGATTGGGGATTAGACTACAGAAATTGCTCATGGACTGGTAATTCATTTCATATATAGAGAGATTTTGCAGTTGCTTCTTCAAGCAGGCTGAAAGACAAAAATTGCATTTGTCATGCACATTTTTCTCACTTTAATTGTTCTGAACACTGTTTTATTTTGAAAGTGCGTACTGCTTTTCAGCATATGAAATGTTTGGAGTTCTATTCACTGGGTAAAAAAATACATTCCATGTTTTTGCTTCTAGATACCGCCTCTGCTGTCACTGCTGTAATAAACAGATATTTATTTAAAAATTATTTTATGAACATATGCAATAGAAGAAACTGTTCCGAAAACTCAGCATGGCAGAGGGGTGATGGAGAGGGAAATGAATATGCAGGTAGCCTGCTGGCAGTGAGTACTGATAAGGACCCTGATAACCTCTGTAATTACTTGA
Source organism: Cettia cetti (assembly GCA_013401135.1). Taxonomy (NCBI): domain Eukaryota; kingdom Metazoa; phylum Chordata; class Aves; order Passeriformes; family Sylviidae; genus Cettia; species Cettia cetti. The sequence continues at coordinate 191,627 of VZUI01036523.1, read as the reverse complement.
TGATTCTTTTTCCCAGAGCTGATAATGTATTTGTAATAGCTCATTGCTGCTTGTGTATATTCTCTCGTTTTGAAGAGACAGGATGGTCTTTATCTGTGTGAATAATTGGTTTATCACACCAATTCCTTGTGGTAGACTGCCTAATACACTGGAAAATTTTGTAACCAAGAGTATCTTAAATGGTTGGAAAGAGTTGATTTTTTTTCTTTTGGCAGGACTCTATGGGCTTCCTACTAGAAATTGTCTTTGTGCAAGACTGAATTTTTATTTGTTTGTTTGCTTTTATTTGTGTTGTGTCCAGTTTCTGTCGCTGTTTGCCCCCATCCTCCCTGCCCCCAGGATTTGCTGGCATAATGTTTTAGATTCTAAAGAGAATGTTTCAGTAATCAAACTGTATTGTATCCCTGGCATTTCCTTTCCCCTGAGTAATCCTTTTCTGTTGTGGCTGGTAGTTCAGTTTAGGACTGATGTGTGAGTTAACATAGCAAACATTGGACCTGAAGTTGGTACTAGTGTTTAAAGTGTGTTAAGTTTATCCAGGACAGGGTTTCTGGACTAGCAAAAGGACAGTAGCCAAGGAGGCTGCCAGGAAGGGAGGAGATGGTGCTCGTTTGTGTGTAGGCACATGACTTGGGAAGTGTTAACAAGAGAGAAGGAGGAGACACTAATTTGTGTGCATTGTAGAAATATATAAAAATAAAGCAGTAAACAGATTGCCTAAATCTGAAGATGCCTTTTTGCTGTCATGTTTTGAGAATGTTATACCATTTTGACAAAAGGAAAATAAAAAGGGAGTAAAGATGTTCCTTCAAATGTATCTATGGAAAGGAAACTAAACTCCAGAGAGAAAAACAGTGGAAGTTACATTGTTTGGACTGCTGGGGAATTCAAGTTGTAAACTCTGGAATTAGAAATCTTGGGTACCTATTGCAGAGTTTAACCTGTCCTAAAACTATTTGTTCTGCTCTATGCAAAAGGATTTTTTTGGGCTGAGTCCAGTCTGTGGAGACCTGGAAAGATAAAATCCTGGTCACAGCCTGCAGTGACAGGATCTGCACTAGATGTGCATATGATGAGGACAGCACTCCAGGGCAGTTCTGAACAGGATTTCTATAGATGCATTTTAGTCCTTCCCTGTGATACATGTTCCTCTTTGGAAAGACTCTCATAACCTATTTCAGACAATGCTTGCAGATGCACAGTCATTGAGACATTTTTTGTAATGGTACAACTTTATGAAACATCAAAGCTACTTTTATAGGGGGAAAATGTCCATATTCTGAGGCACAGTGTTTTAGCAGAAGCATTCTTTGCTGAGGTACTCAAAATATGGGATACTGACTTTTTTCCTCTTTCCCTCAGGAAAGGCTGCAAAGCCAGGTAAGACTAGGGATCCGTGTGTTGTGTGTCCAGGTGCTGTTGCTGTGTGGCACATCACCCAGAATGGAAAATCCTTGAGTGCTGTTCTGTAGGGGGAGTGGCTCTTGGAGGCCTTTTCCCCAGCTTTACAAGTTTATTCCTGCTTGACACTGTAGCCAGCAGAAAACAAAGAAGACCTTGTAAAAGGCAGCCAGATGCAATATATTTGATGCAAAATAGGAGCTCTTACTTTGATAGTTGTTTGATTTTATTTTTATAAGCATGGTTCACATTATCTTAACTCAGACCTGAGTGTGGGTGAAAGAGACTGGAAGACCTCTGCCTAAATGCTTCACTGTTGAATAAACACTAAATGCAGCAGAGTATAGTTGCAAAAAGCAGTCAGTATCTTTAGCAGTTTCCTGAAATTGAACACAAGCTGCAGGATCATTTCAGCTTTGGAATACCTGCCTGCAGGGGGACACAGCCAAATGGAGAATTACTATTTCTTGTTTAAAGCTCCCTTTCCTACCTTTGCACTGGTATCCTTTCTGTGGTGTTGCTTGCTGGTGAGGACTGCTCATAGGGATATTTTATAGACAGGGTTGAGGCTGCCTCAGGTATGAGATGCAATCTGAAGGGAGTTACTGTTTCAGAAACTATTCCTCTGTGTCCAGAATGCAGGGTAAGCATGTTTGCATCAGCAAACCTCCCCTGCCTCAGCCTTGCCTGCCTTGTGGCCGCAGAAGGTGGCTGACACATTTCCTTTGCAGTAGGGAGGAAGAAGAACTCCTGTTCTTCCACTGGCTTTGTACAGAGAGTCTGCAGTTTGCCTCCTGCTGCCTGTGTGGAAACCCAGGAAGCAGCCTCATGGTCTCTATGCTTTCAGTTTAGGTTTCACTAGAGCTGGAATTTGGGAGTAAAAACATCAGAAAGCCTATTTGAAAACGAAATTCTGGATCCTGTGCAGAGTTAAGTATGGTCTGGGTGGCTGTGAGGCACAGGAGAGTAATGGTGTACCAGGCTTGCAGGTTTTGGGGCGTGACCAGGTGACACAGTAGGCACTCACAATGCCACATATATTCTATAACTTTTTGTTTTCTGTTATGCATTGCTCCAGTTTTTCTTTCTGTTTCATATTGAGCCAGTGTCCTGCATGCTGAGTGATTGCTGCCTGCCACTCTGGAGCTGCCTGCATGTGTCACCACATGGAGTTTTAGGGTTCCTTGACATATGCATGGTCATGCTCTTGATTGTGTCAGTGATAGTTTAACTGTGTTGTGTGGCCAGCTTCCATGCTTATCCCAGACCTCAAAGCACTAGGAAGACTCATTTGAGAGGCAGGATTTGTTTGCTTCTGTGTGGCTGATGTCTGCCTGTCCTGGTCTGTACTGGGTTCATGTCCAGCTTAGCCTCAAAACCAGTTTAGTGATTTCTTGTGTTCATCAGGGAATATTTTTATTCAGTTATCTTAATTTTTCATTATATTGTTGTTGTCTGCTCTGAAAAAAACTAACGTGTGTTTTTGGTGTCTGGATTATCTTCCCTGTTAGTGCAACCTGCTGCAACATTTATGTAGAAAATCAAGTTTTATGCCCTTCTCCATTTCCCTATTTCCTGGCACATTTTCTTGAGAAGTTTTATTTATTAAGCAGTCTAGATGCAGACTGCTTTCCAGGAGGTGGTGATTTTCTGTCACTCCTGCTCATGGTCTGAGATGGGACCACTGAAAAGGCAGAAGAGAGAACTGGGGTATGGGAGAGCCACTGGGGGCATTATGGTTCCAGGGGGAAGTGAACTTGGTTTTGTGCAGTGCTGCTGTGCTATAGCAAGAAGGCACAAGATTTGTTCTAGATACTGTTACAGGAATGAGCTGTGAGCTGAAAAGCTTTCCTGAGGTCAAGGAGAATAGAAAGTGTGAATACAATTATAAAGTTCAAGAAGGAATTTATGAAAGTGCAGTTAAAACCAACATGCAGTTAAAACCAACATTAGTTTTCCAGAGAGTTCAGGGCTGTCATTTCAGAGGATACAAACATATTCTACATTTTGGGCCAAGGTAGGTAAACTTCATCCAGAGCATTTGAATGTATAAAGAAGCTGTGGCTGCCCCATCCCTGGCAGTGTTCAAGGCTGGGTTGGATGGAGCTCTGAGCAGCCTGGCCTAATGAAAGGTGTCCCTGCCCTTGACAGGGGGTTTGAAACTGATGATCTTAAAAGTCCCTTCCAACCCAAACCATTCTGTGATTCTGTGAAAACTCGATGCAGGCCAGTTCTCTTGTGTCTGCAGTGTTCTTAGACCCAGGCTTAGCACAGGTTAGAGATGTGATTTCTGACTGATTGATGTTAAGAGTGAAAGATACTTAGGATAATTTAGTATTAATCAGAAAATGTTCAGAAGTTTATTCAAATTGCAATTATGAGACCAGAGAAACCAAGTACAATGAGTTGGTGATCACATTTTTCTGATACACCTACACTAAGAGATTGCCAGTGCTAGAAATAGTAAGTTTTCTTGACTCCATTGTGCACCTAAAGGACCATTAAATACTCTGTTACACCAGAAAATGTCTTAACCATTATTGATTCCCTCAGCTGTTTCTGATACACCCAGCTGTTCTTTCTGCTGGCCTTTTCAATGCCATCAGCTTTTTGAGTTCACTGACACATCTACCATGTCTTTGGTGAGCCTCAGAGACTGATGTTGTGTTAGGGATGCATTTGTGGTAGAAATGATTTGGTGTGAAGTTCTCCTGGTCCTTTTACTGGTGACCTTTTCTTCTCTACAGCTTTCCCATTTTTCTGCAGCTTTTCCCTGGTAATTTCAAAGATGTTCCCAATGCATCCTGTTGCTCAGTTCTGCTTTTCTGTGTCACTACACTTCTCTGTGTCTGCCTTATAAAATGCTTTAAGATGTCAATTGTTCTTTCTTTTCCTTTGCCCAGGAAAACAAATCAGTAAGTTGAGTTTGGGTGATGGAGATGAAGGTTTGGGTTGCTGCTTGTTGTTTTGTGCATGTCCTTGGCAGGAAAGGAGTCTGCCTGCTGTGGTGTGCTGTGCTCCCAGTGCAGACAGCTGCTTCCAGCCAAAGGGAAATCCTCTCTATTTTATGGGGCATGTGTGGGAAGTGTTGGAAAAGCTGAGTGTAGTTTTTCTAACTCTCTATTTTCCATTAAAATTATTAATATTTAGATACCCACAAGGGAGCGGAAAAGGGTAAAAGGCCCTGTGATAAAATTAATGCAGATTCTCTGCTCTGTGAAAAATTCGATCTGAATGCAAGTGATAAAAACCTGATTAGACTGCAGAAGTTACAATAATACTGTAAGCCAGTTGAAAAATAAAATTAAACCCTTGCAAACTGAATTATTTTCAAATGACAGATTTTAACCTTCAAGAAGCCAGAACACTTTTAAAGCAGTGTTGTGAGCTCTGTCACTGATGGTCTCTCAGGGTGAGATATCCTGTTTCTTGCCATAGAAATGATGCCCTGGTAGACTGTGCTTCTGTTCCTGGCAAGGCCCATGACTTTTCTTCCCAGAGCTGTGGCAGATCTGGCAGCCCTGTGCCTTTCTCCTCATGAAGAGGTGAATAAATGGTGTTAGAGCTCTTCTGCTCCAGAGTGACTCAGCTGTTCAAGAGCCAGCAGCCAAGCCAAGAACAGAAATGAGGCCTCCTACCTACAACTGCTCCTTGCAGAGGTACCTGTTGGACAAGTGGAAGGGTTTCAGTTTTTCCTCCAGGTTTCTTGGTTATTTTCAGCCTAAGCTAAGGCCTGGCAGTCAGTCTAACCTCACACTTAATGTCAAGAGCAAGTGTTAGAAACTAGGAGAGAACAAGGTTTATAGTTGGCTTGGAGCAAGGCTTACAAGCCTTGGGCTGTAGCCATGTAAAGTGAGTTTTATTGGCAATTTTTTTTCTTAGATGTTCTGATACTTCAATATTTTTAATGCATTATTAATATTTATTAAATGCTTGAGAGCATGTGTGGCGCTGTACCAGGACCGGAGCAGTGAGGGCTCAGTTTCCATGGCAGCAGGAGCACAGTCCTGTACTTGCAGAACCAGAAGGGCTCTTTTTGGCAACTGTTCTCTATGCTGTTGTGACTACTTTTTATTTTTAAAAATAGATATAGTATTTAAAATCTAATTCATTAGTGCTGCAGAATCTTATCCATCCTGAGTGAGAATTTGCCTGCTGTAAGTTTCTTTATCTTTTTCTTGAGTTCTGGCTTTGTTTCTGTAGCTTCTGTGGGTGTGATTTCTTTACTTGCAGTATAGTGAAGGGGGTAAAGTGTGTGTGTAAAAGTCACTGTAATAGGTAGAAATTTTCTCTTGATTTTGGTTAAATTGGAAATGTTACATTGTTGTATACTGTTTTTCCTTTACAGGTAGATGTAGCATAGATTTATCAATTAAAATAATTGTTGAAGAAACTGGTTTGTGAAACTGACACTAAACTCTTAACTCTACTATGTCCCTCATTTAGATAACTTCTCCAGTTCCAGGTTTTGACTTTGTATTTTAACTGGTCTTATTTCATACTTATTTTTCGTGCTGCCTTCCTTGACATCTATTGTATAGATGTACACTGAAATGATACTTTGATTCATTTCAGTGGGTGAGTTAAAATTTTCGTTTGATCCCAAGTCTTTGTCCTGCTGTGCATTACCCAGTTGAGGCTTTCTGTCTTTGCTTTCCATGTATAAATTAATGTGATTCATTTCTTTGGTGGCTTTTCAGGTTTCTTCTGTTTTTGTTGATCTAGGTGAGTAAGGTTGTGGGCATCTTTCCAAATGTATTACATGAATCTCCTAGGATAGATACCAGCTTGGCTTGCTGTTGAGTAGTGATTGTATATCAGTAAACCTTGCTGGATTTACTGGATGTGTTCCATCCAGATATGATGCTACTCTGTGAGATCCAGGGAGTAGTTAAGACCATAAAAATCAGCTACAGCTGGAGTAGTGAATATTCTTGCACAGAGAATAAGAATTTTGGATGTAAACGTACAACTGTTCCTGTAGACTTTTCATCCTGAATCATTCTTACATCTACAGAGCTGCTCATAAACAGAGAAATGGCGCAGTTTCTTTGATAGCAAATGTCAGTGCTGACTGATATAGGCCAAGAAATGCACCTCCTGCCTCTGTAACTCAGAGCTTCTGTTCTTGTTTGTGTGGTTGTGTTACAATCCTTACACATTTTTCATCCCGTGGCTGCTTAGCAGTTCAGCTTTCTGTGAATCTTCCCCATACACATGAGCTAACTATTATCTCAGGGACATGAAAATCCATGCTTGGGGAAGTTACCCTCTGCCCAAGGCTGTAGAGTGATTCAGCAACTTATTGTGGATGTTAGTGACTCATGAAGAAAGACCTCATTTTCTTTTTTTCAGGTCCATTATCACGTTGTTTTACGCAGATAATTGTGTTCCTTGGATTAAACGACTGCTCAAGGACTTAGCCTTTGCCTTTGTCATATACAATTCATAAAATATTCAGAAAAACTCAGTGTTGAGACAATTTACTATTTCAAAATTTTAGTGTTGGGTCAAATACAAGAAATGCTTTAAATGTCTCACTTCTTGTATTTAGTATCAGAGACACAGAAAATACAGGTGTTTGAGGAGAAGCATAATATTTTTGTGTTCCAAAATGAACTTTTTGTACATTCCAACATATCCTGAAGCATAGCCTGTGTATAGACAGACATCACTGCAACCACTTCTTCAGCTGGCCAAAAGTGCCTGTTGTGAGACTGCACACAACAGACTTTTTGTTTTCTGAGGAGGCTCTTTCCATTCTGTGTGTGTCTCTCCAAGCCTCCTTCACCTCCTGGCCACACCTCGCTGTTACCTGAGCACAAACTGCTGGAGTAACTTCTCACCTGTGCACCCCGTTCCTCCATAAATTATTAGTAACGTATCATTTTCTGGAAGGAACCAAGATAACTGAGGGAGTTTAATATGCCCTTGTTTATTTTACTGCTGCCACTCTTTTCCTTCTTCCTTCCTCGTGTAAAACAGCAAAGATACAGTTTAGATTGTGCAACTCGGAAGTTTGCACAAGGTGGGCTTGGTACATGATTTAGGAGGGGTAACCTATATGGGCACTGCTCTTTGGCAGGTAATAAATAAGGAGTTTCAAAGGGGACCAATCTCTGCCAGGATCACACTGGTCTGTTGAAATTGCTTTACTTCAAGCTCTTTGCTGGATGATTTCTGTTCCCCCTTTTCACAAGAGCTCTTTAAATACAGAAATCTGTCCTATATTTTATAAAATAATGTGTTATGTGTATTTGCCCAAGGTGCCAGTGCGTGTTGATCCCTGAAGTTAAATTAGGATTAAGGAGCTGCATTGACAGGTGCTGAAAAGAATCCTCTCTGTCCAGTTCTTGACTGCAGGGTCTCTGTGGCATGGCAATTCAAAGAGAGTGAGCACAGAGCAGGGGGGAAATCCTGGGGCACCTTTTTCTAGAGGGAAATGATAAATAATGTACTTAATTTTTCTCCATGGCTATGGACAAGCCTTTCCCCATGAGTTTGGCCATTAATTCTCATAGCTCTGTTTCACAGAGTGCCCCTCCCCAACAGCAATGCACAAAGCCTTTGTTAACACCTTCCCTCTCTCAGGCATTGCAGGGGACTCTGCAAAGCTTGGCTGAGAGCAGCAGGCATTTCTTCACATTCGATTATGCATGCAATCATGTGAATATTGCAAGCCTTTATTTGTGCTAATGCTCGTAGAAAGGATTAATAATTCCAATGCACAAATGCTGTACTTCAGCTGGCCAGAGACTGCTAAGTTCACTTTGCCCAGATCTTATTAGTCAATTTACAGTATTTTAATATTTTGGGACTGAAATGCAGGTTGAGGCTGCCAGGGTGACGAGTGTTGGAGATTCCAGAGCTGATGTGGAGCTGCACACCTGCCTACTGTTGATTGCAGTTCAGGGCCCTTGTGCACCAGATTGTTGGGCACTGTGAAGGGCACTAACAAGCAGTACCCTGGGAGTTGTGTGTTCACAGAACAAAAGCCATCACTGTCCCTGAACAATTTTGATCCTCCAGCTTTCAAGGTCAGGACTGAGATATTCAGCACCAGGGGAGATGCTGCATTCCTGCAGCAAGAGTCAGGGTTGTGCTGGGGATTACAGAGTCCTTGGTTTGGGGGGCTCTTGCCCTGGCAGCCTCATCCCTGCCTGCTCAGCGAACTGGAGGAATGTTTCAAGAAAAAAACCTGGAACAAAAATATCCTTTAGAAGACTGTCTTTCCTTTTCCAAGCAGGCTGGATAGCTGTCAGTGAAGTTGTCCATAATAATAAGGGTTGAGTGATCTTTGTTGCTTGCTGTTTTCTTTTCTGAGCCACGTTGTGCGGGCTTCATCATCATATCGCAGGGTTAATTTTAGAATGCAAAAAAGATGCTTCCCTGACAGTGAAAACCACAGAGGGGGAGGAAGGCAGCCAAGTACAGGACCTAATTTTCCCCCTTCCTACAAAAGTGTTTTCTTCTTGTGGAGGAGTGTGAGTTTGAGTGTGGTATTAGAAACATATTTGGCGAGGGGTTTAGGGCAGAATCTTGCTGTGTTGTTTTTGAAAAGGGTTCTCTCCCTGCTACTTGTTTCTACTGAAGTCATGTGGGATTAGGTTTCCTGAGAGGAAAGAACAAACTTGGTGAGATCTAGAACAAACTGGAATTCCCTTAATTTAATTTATGGCTGGTTTTTGTGACTGTGGTACACCTGAGAGCTGTATCACCTTTCCTGGAGATGGTTGAGGGTGAATTTCCTGTAGATGAAACGTTTTGGTGCATCAGCATGACCTTTTACATATAAAAAGGGCATGTGTAAATGTCACTTTTCTACAGTAATCAGTTGGGATTATCTGCCATTGTGTTGGGTTTTTTCCTCTGCTTTTATAATAGCAGAGATTTTTCCAGCAGTTTGACGTGTAAGAATGATGGAGGTTTCACTCTCTTAGCTGGATAAATTCTCATCAGTAGATGGGAAGGAGATGATTCAGACCTATTAGGACTCTGTGTGTGAGAGAGTTATATTTCTTATTGGATATGAAGTGGAAGATGGAAGGGATCTCATTTCACTCTGAACTGTTAGAATTCAAAATGTTAAATGATGAGTGTCTCGGGATTTGGGGCAGATATTTGCTGTGTGTTCTGCTCTAATTAATTGCAGTGTTAGGTGGGGGGTTCCTTATTACTTTAATCTGTGGACAGCACCGTTCTCTGATGTTGAAAGTTGAAGAGAGAAAACATCTTGTCTGTGTGAGGGCTCAGCCTGATCTTGCTGCTGCAGAAGTCCCTGAGGAAATGCTGATTGGTTATTTTAGATTGCTGACTAAAACTTGGCTCTGTAGCTTCAGAGCACAGACCTGACCCTCTCCCTCCTGGCATAGTTGTGTTGAGATTGACATCTCTTAGCTGGAGAAGCTGCTGCTGTGGGCCCAGAAAGGCTGAAAGGAGATGGGTTTGTGTGGTCCACGAGGTCCTGCTGAGAGAAGAGCCCTGGCTGGCCTCGCTGAGCACGGGGCTGTGCCCACGTTGCTGTACTGGCCAGGGCTTCTCCACAGGGCCACCCTCACCAGCCAGGCAGAGCTTCACCTCGGGTACATTTTATCTCCTGAGGTGGGCCTGTGAAATAATGGTGAGGGGAACAGTGTTGGCAGGGGAATATGCTGGATAAAACATAAGGTTTAAGTGATATTTCAAGAGATCTTTGTTCCTTCATAGTTACAGACAGTCACAACTGACAATAAGAAACCTTTCCAAACTCAAAACCCAATGGCTTCAGGCCTGTGTTCACAAAATGTTTTCTGCAGCAGTGTTCACCAGGGTATTACCCTGTCTTTCTTTAAGCCTCCAGAAGTGCATAGAGCATCATTGTGGAGCTACAATGCAAGTTCTGGCCTTGGATCACTGTTTTGTTCCAAGTGAGGATTAACTGCTCTCTAATTCTGTTTTAGGGGTGAAAGTACAGATTCATTCCATTCCTGATCTCATGCATCCCCCAGCTACAATGCTGTGTGAGGATTTTACATTGGCAAGCCATGAAAATAGAAATCATCCATGTTTTAGTGACCATTCAGTCTGTCTCCAGCACTGTTTTTGTTTGTGTTTCCCGGTGTCCTGCTGAAGGAAAGAGCAATTACAGGCATGTTTTAGTCTGTGATAGCTCTAGTTTTATAATGATCTTGCTTTCAATTTGGATACTGTAAAATTGCTCTCTTAGGCTGCTTAGTCTGCATTTACAGCTCTACTCTTTGGTGGAAGGGGCCAAGCTCTTTTCAGTGGAGGATGTGTTATTCTACAGCTAAAGCAAGTTCTTCCTGTGCTAAACTTCAGGTGTCTCTTCTTTCTGGAGCAGAAAGACCCAGAGCTCTGTGTGGTACAGGTGCCGTGTGTAGGTCTGAATTTTGACACAGGAATTCTAGAAGTACAGGAATTCACAAGGTTAACATGATATTTAAATTTTACTGAGAATTGCTTACAGCAGGAAAATCCTCATTGTGGCTTTGACTTTGCCAGTGTCTCTGGTGTTCACCCTACCCTGAACAGCACAGCAACTAAAATTTCTCCAGGCTTGGCTCATAGTTTGCAGTGTTATCTGTCACAGCAGGAATAGATCCAAGGAAGATGAGCAGTGTTCCTCAGTCCCACAAAATGGAACTATTGCCTGGGTTGAGTATTCCCTATAAAAGCTTCTTGCCCTGTCTGACAATATTGTATCCATGCCTGAATATGGCTTGGAAAAATCTCAATATTATTGCTTTAATCTACTTGTTTATGAAAAAACTTGAAGTTCATGTTCTGGTTCATGTTCTGGTTTAGATAATGTGCAATATATTCAACTGACAAAAAAAAAAAAAAACAAAAAACAAAAAAGCAAGAAAACTCTAACCCTGAGCCATTTGGAGAGGTGGTTTTTCCTGCTAAGCTGCAGGCTATTAGATTGCACAGCAGAACTCTTGGTGAGTTCAGAGTGAGTTTATTGTTGCTGTGTGGGTATTTAGTGAGTCAGTGTAAACCTCTTTAATTCTGTTACGTCAGTAATGCAACTTTCATCCTGCTTTTTTAGTACCCTTTCTCAGGTAACATTAACAGGATTTTCCTGTAATATATAGGTACTAAAACACTTCCAGTATATGAGATTTTTTTGTTTGACTGCAAAAAAACGGCCAGGAAGAATTGCCAAATGTGAGTAGGCACATCTCCTTCTCTATCACTGCTGTGCACTTGTTTATAAGTGTATGAACTTGATGGATATTTGTTTTGATGAGCTTTTGCCAGGTTGGCCTTTTGTTCCAACAGCATTATGTCTGACTAAGTGAGTCGAGTGAGCTGCCTTGGAGTTGTCCAGCATGCTGTCTCTCCTCTAGATGAAGAGCAGGTAATCGTGACTCAGTCCTGCCAAATCTATTCTATTACAAAGAATTTCTAGGCAGGTGCCTGTAGAGTAAATCAGTGCTGCTCTTGCAAGGATCTTTGCTCATGAAGGCCATTCCAGGGACAGTTTGCAGGGGGAACAGGCAGGAGAGAGCCAGGCCTGCTGAAGGGTCATTTGGGTGCTTGGACAGTTCTGTCCTCAGGCCTCCACTGGAAAAGAGTTCTCTGTGCAGAGAGCTTGTAGTGTCAGCCTGAGTGATTGGGCTCCACACCTTTGCATTGACTTATTGTTCCTATTTTCATGGAATTGGCTGCATGCAGAAACTCCTGCTGTCAATGCAGAGAAATGAGAGGGTGTAACTGCATGTCAGGAAGGTGCCTCTCTGCTGCAATAAGTAGAAACAGGAAAGTAAAAATGCCTGTCCTACCTGTCTGATTGTTAGTGGGGCAGATAGACCCCAAAAGTAACACTCAGTAATTCTGTAAATGCCCTATTTTTAAAAATGAAAACAAGGAGTCTCATTATAGCCGTCGAGGGTGTGCATGGAGAGCAGGGTACCTAGCTGTATTAAAATGTGCCTGATCAGGCAGGGGCAGGGATTTGGTGTAAAATCCCTTTCTAAGCTTTCATTGACAGCCCCCTTCAGCTCTCATTGTCCCAATTTGCCCACTTGTGAGACGGGGAAGTGGTTTGCCTTTATTTTTGTAGTCGATAAATGGTCAAAAGAGTGGAACAGGAGCTTGGTATTGCTGTTTAGTTAAATGTGTGTGCTTGCAAACAAAATCAGCAAGTTGGCATTTGGTCAAGAGAAGCAGCTTTCAAGTTTAGAGGGAGGGACTTCTGAATCCAGTAAGAATATTGAATGCAACCCAGATGGCATCCTGGAGGGAAGTTCTGTGGCATCAATTAGCTTGTAGGTGACCATGCTTCTAGCCAACTGTGAGTTACTTGGCAGCTTGCCACTTGACTGCTAGTGAAAATTCAAGAGCAATGAGATGAATTAAAGTTCCTCAGAGACAAAGAGAAAGATGTCTTCACTTGAGAAAAGAGATTTGTGGATACTGTATCTTAAATGATTTAAGCTGTCTGCTTTTGTACAGCCAGGTATCTCAGCCTTGCTTATATACATTTCTTTGCTGACTTTGTATATGTAAACCCATTTAAAACTTCCCTCAAATTTCATGTGAAATTTGTTCTGAAGAAGGAATCTGCAAATGAAAGGGCTCCCAGTAGCTGGACCAGTGCCCACCACTGCCCTTTTAGCTACTAGAAGGTGAACTTAATTTAACATTTCCCTTTGGAAATTATGTTCTTATCTAGATTTTAGGACTTCTGTATTTCTGCTAGGACTAAATGAAGTTATTGCACTCTGGGCTCAAAAAGAACTGCCAAATCCTGAAGAATTGGCAGCACTGTAATAAATGGTATTAGCACAGTTTCAGATCATCCCACTGAGGAGTGAGTCTAAAGAGCTGTAAGAAAAAACACTCATATGGGACAGATGTGATTTATCTGATCTTGGAATGAGCTGGGATCAGTTTTTGTTGACTTTGAGTTTGTTCATCAGTAACAGAAATACTTCTGCATGACTTATTTTTTTTTTAAAGTTAATTTTAAAAGGACTTGAAATTATCTGTGTGTCTCAAGTGCCAACATTTCAGATGTCTTTTGCATCTGTGCAGTGAGGGATAATTAGGTTTGTAGAGCAGATGTTGTGGAAGCCTGCACTGCAGCATGCCTGCCTGTTTCTGGTCACAACGATTTACTCCTGGGTGCATTTGCTTTCTTTTTATGGCAAATTAGGAGAATTGCAAATTCCCAGTCTTCTGTATGCAGTAAGAACTTCAAGATCTCATTTGGGATTTAAGCAGTAAATGCTTCACTAAGAGCTTTAGAAATGAATGGTTTTTCTCTCAAGAATTTATTTCAGCTGCTTAGCACTGAGTTTTTACTCTGCACCAAAATGTGTTCTGGCTTTTTCAGAAAGAGCAGAAGTGCTTGCAAGGAAGTGCTGATGGTGAGATTTTTCACTCTGTTCTTCTGAGACATAACAATTTGAACAATTTGGGGGAAAAAAGTCCCCATGGAAAACAGAACGATACCATTATCCCAGAACTGCATTCTCTTGTGTACAACCTTGTGTTGTGCTGCTTGCTAAAGGGATAAAAAGAATTTTATAAATAGCCAGATAGGAACAAGGCTATGAACTGTAAGTATGGTTGTATGCTAAGAGTGACCTAGGACTGGCTTTATACAGTACAAACTGTTCTTCATGACACTTTCTGGTCTGGAGATGTTGTTTTGCTCAGTTTTATCACATCACACGAGATTGTGTGCTTCTCCCAGTGTAGGTGTTTATGAATAAACTATTGTTTTGAATTTGAAAGCATTGCATGTAAAAAGCTATTAAGTGGAGGTTGCCTTTTTATCAAAAAGTCACATCTGAGTTTTTAATGAGCTGACAATGCTATATGCAGAGGTGTTTTCCCCTCATCATGTGTGCCTGTTTGTCACAGACAGAGGCTTAGGGAGTTGATCTTCTGCCTTTCAAAGGCCACCCATTTGCTTTCATTCCAGGAGGGCTCCAGGCTCTTTCAAAAATTACTTTGCTGGGTCATTCCTCCTGGCTTTACTCCTATACAGCACATGGGTTTGTTTTTACAACTTCAAAAAGATGTGGTATGAGAGACAACAACAGCTTCAAGGAAGGACCTGGAGACACAGCACTAAAAATTAAAAGCTTTCAAAGCTTCCCAGGAGTGCATGTATGTGGAAAAATACTACATGCTCAAAGCAATGCAGTGGGAGTTGTATTGGGGTGTGCTTTCAACTGAGCTTCAGAAATGGGCTAGAATTTCATGTTTCTGTCTTACTGATGCTCTGTTGGGTCAGTTATGTTCCAATTCAGCATGCTCATCTTCAGTTTGAAGTCACTGGAAGTGTCAGGCATTTCCTCGATCTGGTTCTTGCCTTCTTAGTGACTACTGAAGGAAGAAGCATGGGCAAGCACTCCCAGGCATTTTACAAGGAAAGTCAAAGCATAAAGTTATTTTTAGATGTGATTTTTCTAAATGCCTGCTGAAAAAGCTTTCTCTGTCTGCTTTGCATAAGAATGAACCTGGCAATCAGATCCTTATATAAATAAAACCTGAAGCACACTCAATCAATATTTTGTTCCTCACTTGGCTCATATAGAATAAAAATCACAGAGCTAGTTAGTTTTCACAATTAATGCTGATCTTGCAACAACAGTCACGATTTTGAGTCACTTGATGTCTGTAGAAAGTCCTGGTCAAAGAATTTTTTTTCTTTCTCCAGAGGTTGCAGTCTCATGGCACTCTTCTGCTCTTTTATTTTTCATATCACTTTTGGCAGAATCACGTTTGAGAGCTGCACGTTTCTCCACTTTAAATATTGCAATAATTTGGAAGTCATCCTGACAACTGAATCATCTGAGTGACTTTCCTCTCATCTTCCATACAGGGTGAATCCTCTTTGTGCTTGCTGCACAGGAACGTTCAATTCCCTTCTCTCATTTACTTCCAATGGTTTCTGCAGTTCTCTCTCAGGGGCTGTGAGAGAGGAGAGAAGCAAATAAATGTGGCAGAGGGTTGCTATGAATATGCAGTTTCTGTTGCTGGCAAAGCTCAAGGTCTGTTTGAGTTTTCACTTGATCTTTCCAAAGAATCCCTCCACAAGGTTCTATCTTGTCTATTATCCTTGTGCTCCAAGGATACTGGATGAACTATCAGAACCCAAAGCACTCCAGACTTTCCCACATGCAACAGCAGCTCTGCAAGGAGGCGTGGGAGCAGTGCCTTGTTCTTCCTGTGGGCAACAGCAGGGAGATCTTGCAAGGGTCACTGTAATATTTTAGTACCTGCTGGGGCAATTTATTTTCTTTTGATCTCTGAGGCAGAAAAGTCTCACAGAGCTCTAGAGGACTTAAAATTTGGAAACTCAGCTGCTGATCGTCAGCACCAATGGCTGAACTTTGAATCCGATGCAGCCAAATGTGTCTGAGGCTAACACACTTTTTATATTGGGATGTTTCCACATAGAAGATCATTAATCTTCAGAGTAGAATAGATCTTGATTTAACCTCTGGGCCCTTGAGAGTCTCTTGTGGTGCTGTTTTATTGGTCAGTATAAAAAGTCCAATTTAATCCTCAGTAAGAATTTGAACTTCTGTGACTTTCACATTTCAAAGTCAGCTCTGCTCTCCTTTGGGATCATCTGGTGTGGGTTTATGCAGGAGCTCAGAGGACATTAGTTTTTCCATTAACATGTGACAATTGCTCATGCTCCTGTCTCTCACCCCACCAAGGTTTTTGGCATGGTACTGCATTCCTATCAAGTCATTGCTCTTGGGCTCATGACTTTCCTAATCTCATGGGACATTTTAAATTTGTTTTTTCATCATGGTGGGTACTACTCAGTGTTTTTGTTGAATATCTGATCTGAGTTTCTTTAAAATGCTTTTCATATTTTGTAGAAATGACAAAAGGAGGACTCTTCTCTTACCCTCTGCTCTAGTGGTGACTCAACAAGCTGCCTGGAATTCAGGTCAAGTGGCCCAGGTTGATTGGTGCTTGTAGTCCCAGGTACAGAGACCAGAAAATAATGTGTGGTCTGGAGAAGGACATCTGCTCCCTGTTCCCTGCTTAATTCCTATATTTTGGGTCATCTGGCCATCTTTGCCTTTGTCTGCAAACAGAGCAGTGACAAAATTTCCCCTGCAGACCTGTTTTTGGCAGCACCAAAAACAGAGGGGAAATGTGGTTTGTTTTCTTTGCCTTTGAAATCCTCCTGCAGAAAGGGAGCAACACGTGGGGGCAGAGGTTATGAAAGAAAAAGCTGTTGGGGGAGTTCAGCCTCTGAGCACTTCCCTCCCAAGTAGGAGTGACATTTTTGGTGACTGCTTACATTGACTAGACTTAAAGCAGTATTTTAAGTGCAAAGTATTTCACAGGCAGCTGTCAAACTAGAGCTATCCACCTTTTGGGTGTTTGATAAAGTCTTCTTAGGATCTCCATCTCTTCAGTCCGAGTTGTCACAGCAAGGTTTCAGGATTTCTAACTTCTTTCTCTTCCATTTGACTTTAGTATTGCACAAACCTTTGGTCTGGTGCCTCATCTGATTACTTCCCATTTACTACTCTTCTGAGATGAGTACCTGAGAAGCACAACCAATCCATGACACTAATGCCACTAATTGCAACTAATGAGTGTGTTTGAAAGCATTCTCACATCAGTAAATCCGGACCCAGCCTAACAGTGATTCTGGTTTGTGCTTGAAGCTATAGATCCTCTGATTGGGCTGCCAGTGCATCTATGACCACCACGAAACAGGATCTGTACACAGAATTTGCTTTCCTCCAGTGAGGATGCTAATTCAGAGCTCTCTCACACAAGCTGTTATCTGAATCTATTAATGAAGTCCCTATAAAGATGATAATCTTTGAGACCTACGCTTCATTTTCCAACTTGATTGAAATTAATCAGCTGGTTTGATTAGTAGATATTAACAAGAGGTCTAACAGAAAAGCAATGTGATCATGTAATCATCATGACTTTAAGTTACCAGTCTACAAACAAACGTGGCTTAACTGGAGTTCCTCCTCTGTCTCTGCCAGGAGCAGGGGTCAGTTACAAATATGTGACAGTGCTGAGTTCTGCTGTGAACAGAGGTACCACTGGTGGATCCTGGCTCCATGTGAATGCCATACAGGAAAGATTCTTCCAAAATACAACACCTATCAATGCTCACAGCTCCAGAATAATGAAAAACTGAACTTTTAATGGTGCAGTTGGCTGTACTCTTTCAGTTTAAAATCATTACTCCTTGCCCTATCACTACAGGCCCTGATAAAAAGTCTCTGCATCTTTCTTGTAAGCCCCCTTATATATTGAAAGGCTGCTATGAGGTCTCCTGCAGGAGTCTTCTCTTCTGCAGGAATCTAAAGGATGGGTCTGTGTCTCCTGCAGTGAAAGGACCCTTGGATTCTGTGATACAGATGAGTTAGGAGTAGCTATTCAGCAAGAAAAAAGGGAGAAAAAAGCAAGGACGGGAGCATTCCAGTGGGCAAATTCCTGAGGACACGAAAGCAGTAAGAATGTAGAAATCCAGACTGCTCATGGAACAGAAATTCCAGTTGTATTTCAATCTCAGAGGGAAGCCCTGGCAGATAAAGGCTGTGGGCCCTAATTTAGTTTGGAGCAAAGGCCAGCTGGGGAGCAGTGTTTGGAATCTTGGGGCTGTGCCTTGCCTGCTGCCAGGCCCTGTCTGAGGGGCTGCTCACTCTGTGCTGGGGGATTTCCTGGTGTCTGTCAGTGCTGAGAAATGTTCATTAAAGGAGATGGTGCTGGTGTCAGACGTCCACATGCAGGGTTGTCACAGTCTGGTTATTCTGCAAAGATTAGTTCTTATATTGACTTCTTGCTGAAGATTGGCATCCATTTCCTGAGGAAAATCTGGACATCCTGCCCTAAAAATAGCTGAAGACAACTGGCTTCTGAGGAGTTTGCAGTCAGTCTGTGGCCTTAGAGGAAACAAATCTGTTCATGAGCTTCTGGTGAGCCTATCCAATATGTGACTCTGTCCAGTCTTCTACGTGTTCTCTTAGCCCAAAGCTTTGACTCATTCACCAAATCACCCCAAGTGCAACCTCTGTCAAATTCAGGTAGGATTTAGGAGGCCAGTGTGTGACTGTACCCCTGTGCTGGCTCTGGCTGCTGTAGGTACAGTGCCACAGTGGGATTTAGGATATGCAACCCACAGTAGCCCATGGCTTGGTCTGAGGTGTCAGGCAGTTGAAGCTCTGCTGGATTGGGCTGTGTTCACAAAATTGTGATGTGTCCATGTAATCAATGAGAAAAATCAACAGGAGCCAGCGTGTGTACACAAGTGGCCAGGATTGATGGCTGTGTAACTCACTGGCCTGGGACAGGCCTGCATGCCAGGGAAGGTGATAAGCAGCAGTACTGACAGGGAGATGTGGAGGTGCAAATCATTTGTTTTGTCTTTGTCTACTGACTTTTGGAAAAGTATGACTCCAATCAAATGGGAATGGCTGTGATGTGATGGCAGAGCTGTCAGTGAATTGAGGTGAGGTGTCTGTGCTTCACTGCTTCTCAGAAATTGGTCTGTCCTTGGCTTCAGCTGCATTTTTATGTGACATTGGACAAATGGCTTAACCTCTCTGGGCATCGTTGCTTAAAATGGAAATGTAAATAATTTTGCCAACCTTTGTGAGCTATCACTGGATTAATGGATAAAAATTGCTGCATAAAGGATGAGCATCATGTATGATGCATTTAATCTTGTTTACTTGCAGCTGGGCTACCTTGAAGTGTCACAACTGCCAGAAGTGTGCCAAAGGACCTACCATGTTTCCCTGAGCCAAGATACCCCCAAAGTTACTTCACCTATAAATTCTTCAGATTGGTTTAAAAATGTATTTTAAATAGGGTTTATTTAGTGTTTCTAGTGCAGAACTTCACTTTCTTTAATGGACTCTCTGAGCTCCACGCTTTCAAAAATTGCTTAGGAAGAAAAATTGCTTAGGAGAATGACAGCATAGACACTGACAACCATGTTGTCCAGGAACAAACCTGGGGTAGGCAGAGGAAAAGAAAATATATCGTGCTACTTCCAGATAACACATCTTCTGCTTTATTTATTTCATTCTTTGGATCTTTAGCCTCCAATTTTTAAGCAAACTATGCCTGTGCATTGTCATTTGAATTACAATATTTAAAATATCAATAAGTGTAGTATCTTAACTGTTTTTACTGAGAAAAAGAGTCTAGATGCAAAAAGCGACATCTCTCTCAATGCCTAGAATTAGCAGTCCACACTGAACCTTGTCCATTGGACTGGCATGTCTCTGAGGGTTCCCCAAACTCTGTTTTTCTGGCCTGTAACTCTTGCTTTTCTGTTGGGGAATCATCATCCAATCCTCCCTTTTACAGCAGTGCTGCTTCCATCCCTGAGCTGGTACTCACTCAGCCTTTGGATAGTTATGGGAATGGTGAGTTTTGCTGCCAGGTCGTTGCATGTCTGTGGATTTTGTATTGCAGTGTTTGTTTGCTGTGCTGTTCAGACACATCCTCCTGTATCAGACAGTCACTGTTGGAAATCTTGCAGCATTGTTCTTAGGGACAGTTACACTGGAGAGACAGAGCTGTTCCAGCCAAAACAGCCCATGGAAATAAAGGGCCAGTGGGAGAGCACAAACTGGGGCACAACTGTGGAAAATCTTGCTTGTCCAGTGCCACTTGGTGGTTCTGTGTCAGACCAGGGCATCCTGGTGTTTGGCACTTTACACAGCAGAGACCTGTCTCTGTGATTTTTAATTCTCTGCTAGATGCTGACAGCTGGGAAGAAGCACAAAGACAGTCTCTTCTAGGAGTAGGGTACAGTAAGAGCACACAAATGCCTGTGAGTATCATTCCTTTTCCTTGTCTGTGTGACCTCTGCTATTTCTTCTCCAGGTCTCTTGGATGTATTGGTAGAATTGTGGTTTCTTTCTCACTGCTGAAAAAACTTCACATGGCAAATGTGGTGTGACTTGAGCTTTGATTGGCAACAAATGAGATTGTCCCTCCAAACCTTGTTGGGATTTGTTTAGGACTCAGAGAGCAACAGGGAAGGTTTGGGGCAGAGAAGAATCAGTAGCCAGCAGTGTTGTCACAGGCCAAGCACTGTCATCACAAACCCCTGGCACTCAGCTGAGAGGAGGACGTTGGGGTGTTCATTTTGATTCCTTAAGCCACAACAGCTGTCTGCTTTTGTTAGTAGGCTTCCCTGTTGCCCCACAATCCCTTCAGACACTTGAATTTGTCTGCATTTCTGCCTACATGGTGGGGGGTGTTGGGAGGCTTCTTGTTTCAGAGGCACTTGTGGTCTTTGAATGCGACTTTTTACCCTAATGTGACAAAAAGGAGGCACAAGGCCAGAAATAGCATGCTGGGCTGTTTATTGCTTGATTTATTTGTGGCCATGTCTGTCACACAGATGCCAATATGTTTTATCTTCATTTACAATATCCCAAAATGTCTCACCTGGACTGACACAAGGTCCTAGACCAGACAGGGAGGTTCCCTAGGGAGATTTTTTCTTAGAATGTAGCTTGTTGCTATGATTTTTTTTTTTTTAACCCCTGCTTCTCTCTCCAACCTTAAGTTCACTTGTGAAGCTGTGCATGTTTTCCATGCACAGTTTGGATAATTAAAAATAGCTGCTCGCGGCGCTTGGCTTCTGTGCAGCCTTTTATCAATAGTGCCTCTGAGAATACCTTGTGTTTGGATGAGTGGTTTTAAATAGAGTGGTGAGAACTGCAGGGAAGACAAACCAAACAGGCCTCTTTTGCAGTCATCTTTTTTTACTTTGAAATGCCTAGAAATAATTTTTAAACTGAAAACAAAACATACTGGTATTTTCAATTTAATGAGTTCTTTTGATTTTGTTTTCCAATCATTATTAATTTTTCTTACTGGTGGAAGAGTTCACAGGTCTGACATGAGGGCCCATCCTCGTTATTCCGTTCTGTTTTTATTCTCAAAAATCAGATTTGTTACTTGGTGTGCAACAGGCCAATAATTACACACTGGAGAGATTTTGAATATTTATTTCAGAGCTGCACAAACCTGGGTGCTCGGTGGTATTTCACAAATCAAGCACACTAACTATCAAAACTTTTACTATTTATACCTTTCAGCAAACAAAGGAATTAGTGTTCATGGGCTACAAGTGACACAGTTCTCTTATTAATTAATATTCTATTTTCTATTGGTTAATAATTCTCTCGCTTCTCATGCTAATTAGGCCGCATGCTCAGTCCCTCTCTCCTTTTGAGTCAGTGGGTTTCTTGGGTCAGTGGTCATGATCTGCCCCTGCCAGAATTATTTTTTACCCAGTTGGAGCTGATTTCAGCACAACTGCTGAGTTGGCTTTATTAGTTTCCCCTTATCTCAAGAGTTGTGCAAAATGCCCTTGTGGCCCATAAATTCTGCATTCTTTGTGTCCGCTCTGTGGTACCTCCTTCTCCCCAGCCTTTGTTAACCTCCCTCTGTGTCTGAGATAACTGGCCCTAAACCTTATCAAGGCAATTCTACCACCAAGTAATTTGTTTTTCTAACACCTGGACATCAGTTAGAGCTTGTTAGCTGCTTTCAGTTTCACTGTTCCCTTCTTGTTGATTAGATTTGAAGTATACAAAGATTAAACTCTAAAGAAAAGCCTTTTTAAAGAAAATCTTACATATTCTACATTTGCAACATTATGAAAACCCATTGTGGTGGGCTGAAGAGGTTGGTGTCAGAAGCTAGATGGAAAATCATCACTGAAAGTTGCTACATATTCTCCTTCAGTGCTTGTCTTGGGCTCTGAAACTGAGGACATTATATGCCAGTGAAATTACAATTCCCATTAAATGAAAACCTCTGAATGTAGTTACAGTCAAAATAGTTGCCTAATTTCTTTTCTCTCTTTCTGCAGAAATCTCCTTCCTCCCACCCCAAATCTTGAAGATATGTTTTCTACTGGAAGTCGATTTGATGTGTAAATCTTTTACTGATTTATTAGCGACTTTTCAGCTTCCTGTCTGCCAGGATCTATCTAATGTAATACATGCAGAATTCCTAATTTCCTTTTTTCCCCTGTGCCATTTACTACATCAGAATACTTTCCCATGCTTTCTCTCTACCACCTCTGTACGTTAAACAGTTCAGGCCTGCTGGAGGCAATAGAAATGTAGAGGAATTGCTGTTGTCTGTGACATACTCAGACTGTGAACTTAAATTTTCAAAGCCTTTGTTCCAATACATTTCATTAGTGATGCATTCACTTAAAGAGGGGTGAGTAGATGTACAGGAAAAAGGTTTCTCCTCTTTACCTGCAATTTTTGAGTCTTATATGCTATTTTTCATAAAAATCTCATGTGGGTCTCAGTATTTCTTTCTTTCTTTCTACAAAAAGAGGGGGAAGCTCATCTGAACATGCAGAATATTGCATGAACATGAGAATTTTAAAATAATTTTCTTTATAAACAGGAAAACCCTCCTAATAGAAACAGAATAAACCTACACCCCTGTAGTGTTGTGTTCTAATCATGAATTGCAAATCTGCATGTGTAACCTTGTCTTGTGCAAAGCTTTCTGACTTTCTAGGAAGCTTCTGTCTGTGTACTCAGAAGTGAAGAACAGAATTGGTTGTGTGTGTTTCTTTTATGACAGGTAATTAATGTTATATATTACTGCAATATTGATTTTTTTTCATCATTGATAGACATGATGCTGTCTGAGCCATTGATATTTTGAGTCCTGGAATTATGGGTGGACAACATGATAGGTTTGTTACTGTCCTAAGTCATTTTGGTTTATTTTACCTTTGGTGAATTTCTGATGTTGACTGTGTTGATTTATACATTGGGAGAGAAAAATAATGTATGTGGTCTGAAGACTGTTTGTAGAATAACTGTGAAAACATTGCTAGTAAAGCATGAAAGTGGAAAAAAATAGTAAAGCCATAAAGTCTTGGTGATGTTTTTTGCTCCATTTTTCTTTCCTGTCCCCCATTTTGCATTCATACTGCAGAGAAGTGAAATGAGGATTGAGTTAGTGAACAACTGCAGAAGTAAATCCCCAAGGAAGGAAAAATCTTCTTGTGTGTACAAATACACAGGAGGATGTGAGTGCTTTCTCCTAGAGAAAAGCTCATTTACACACTCACTGCTGGTGGGGCTTCCTTTTGGAAGTATCAGCTTCCCATCACTGCTGCCACCCGAGCAGAGAGCAGAGTTCCAGGGTGCCTCTGTGCTGACCCCTGAGCTCATGAGCAGCAGCTGTCACTCTGGGCACTGTCAGTCTTTCTGCCTTCACTCACTTCTCTTGAATCTAAATGGAAATTCCATAGATAATCAAGGCCTAAACCCTGCTAAGTGCTGACGCAGCAGCAATGCCCAGCTCTTCTGCTGGTGAAGAAATGAATATTAATGCTTTCCTCTTGACCAGCAGCTTGGTTTACTTGTCTCTTTCATCTTCTGCAATGAAGTCTGTGCTTTCTGGCTGGGTCATTAATGAAACAGCCAGTGGGTGATTTATTTCACCCAAGGTACTAGTTGGCCATTGTGTCTCCAGTGTCAGCAGTGAATGGCGTTTTTGCTGTTGTCATGGTCTCCCCCTTGATAATCACAAGGATTCAGGAGAATGCAAAGGACCAGAATTGTGGGGAACTTGCTTACCATGAGTCTTGTTCCTATTGTGCTCTTTGTGCAGTTTCTAAGTGATGAGTTCTCTATTCCTGGGAGACACCAAGGCCTCCTAGGCTGCTAGGTAAGAATGCAGGGACCTTGTCACATCCCTCGTGGTGCAGGGGAGATGACTGCTGCAGCCAGCACAAAGGAATTATATATATATATATATATTTCAGGTTGCTGAAGATAGATGCTGTCTGTCCTCCTTCCTGGTCTGGAAGCTCTTGCCAACCATCTCTGTGTGTCTGGTGTCTTTGTGATTCCAAGTCTTGGCTTAGTTTGGGCTGCCATGGAAAAAAAACACTAATTACCTGTCAGTCCTAGGAAAATGTATTATTTAGAGTAACTAAGTTGCTCTATAGTCTAAGTCAAGTGTGAACTGAACAATTTTAATGCAGGGAGCATGAGAAAATGATCACCTGCTCTGAATATAAAGTCTATTAGCGATTCTGTAGGATCTCTAGATCATTATATTTAAGATTCTTCCTCTAGAGAGTGTCAGAAATGGGCTCGTTACTTGTTCTGGATCTGGACCACTGTTCAGGTCAGTTACCAAAATAATCTGGTTCAAAAATAGTTCAGCAGTGAACTGTGATGTAGCAAAGAGAGTCCTGGAATATTGAGACACAATAAAGCTCTGAAATAGATTTAACAAAGGTGGTGTAGACCAGCAGATTTTTTTAGTAAAATGAATGTGTTCCCTTCTGCTGCTAATTTGGGGATATAATAATCTTTACCACTTGTTTGCATTCATTAAAAAATCTGGAACAAGTCCTGCTTCTAAGGCATTTGTTCCCTCTCCCTTGATTTTATTGGAAGCTGCACATGCATGTGCTGGGTACTGCTGAAGTAGCTAAAGCAGCTCTGCAAATTCTTGCTCGTGGATATGTTCTTTCAAGAATGTGATTACAGGTCTAAAGGAGTGAGTATATAGTCTCAAAGGCTTCTATACAATGTACATTTTCTTGCATGCAGATGAGTTTTTTTGCTTTCTTCTTGTTCTTCTCTCCTGATTTATTTCAGGCACATTTTTGCTATCTGCTATCGAAAAATTTGCCCCTCCATTAAGATGGCAGCTTTAAAAGACACTGAAAAACTGAAATAACCGTTTTAGCTGGTATAAGCAATTACAGCTGTTTCCAGACAGCAAAATGACAACCTCAGTGAAGCTTGGACAATTGCTACATAGATGTTAATCAAGAGGGACATGGGCGGATTCTTGAATTATTAAAAATGCAATAATGTTTCTGAAGCCTTGATATAGCTTAGTGAACCATGCTTAGGGAACAGATTTTGCCTGTCCCAAGCTCTCTTATCTGGTGCAACAGAGTAAGAACTGAGCAACCTTCTCTCGTTGCCTTTCATCATTTGGAACATCTTTGCAGCTTTGAATTTCCGAGGCTGTTTCATTGTGCTGCCATCCCCCTCCCACCCTTCCGCTTTGTTTGCTTGACAAGGAGAAAAGGCAGAAAGTGAAGCACAGAGCCACATTTCCATAAGCTTACACAAACTATTTCTTTCTTTTTCTTTCTACTCTAGACAGGGTGCTTATAATTAGTCATCCCTGCTGTGTTTGAAGCGGAGTTTTTAGAAGAAAGCTTTGGTAGTTCCTTACAAGCAAGAGTGAAAAATAAAACTCATGCAGTTCATCGTTAATTTGGGGGATACTTGTTAGCCCCATAATCCAGGCAAATAATTTCTTTCAGCCATGTTTGTTAGAAATACTGGAGCTGAGACCTAGTGGTACTTTTCCCTATCACGCTGAGATCAGACAGTGCTGGCAGCATTTGGTGTCTTGAAGCTGAATGCAGAATTAAAAGCCTCTTAAAAAAGGAGGCTATTAAAGTGGCAGTGAGAAAACTCGTTACACTGCTTAGTGGTTGGGTGGGATAATCTGAGATTCTGCTTTTAATTAAAAGTGGACCCGCTTTGCAGAATGCAGGCCTGGGTTGAGATGTGTGTTTTGTGTGCGTATTTTAAGTCCTCCTGAAACTGGCAGTATTGAGCTCTTGGGTTTTGGCCGATGAGCAGTTCTAGTGTTGGGAGAGAGAAGAAAGAGATGTGGTGAAATAAAACTTGAAAGAAATTTTCATTTCTACAGGGGAAGTCTTGAGTGTAAATGGTATTGCAGCCTCTTCCTGGTAAGAATTTTAGATGAACTGTTTGGTAAGATGTGAAACACATTATTATTAACCTTTTAGTCTAAGTGTTAGGAAGTGTTAAAAACTGTTCTAAATACTCACTGTGTCATTATCATGTCTTTTAAGGAGCTAAAACGTTATCCATCCTTCTTTAACCTTGCAATGCTTATTCTATTGTCCTTTTTTTAGTAGAATAGGAGTGAAAAGAATATACTGAAAAGTATGTATATAGATCCTGGCTATGGAAGTCGTGTTGGAGCAGCTGAAGGGACGAGTCCTTGTAAGTAATGCACAAATTTCCCTTTGATTTCACTTGAGTATCCAGTGCTTGTTGGGGTTCATGGCTGAGTGTGCAAAGCTGAATTCCAAGTGCAGCTCAGATGCAGTGTGAGTTCAGGACTTGTCTGCATCTTCTAATGCAAATTGCTTATGCAAAAATCAGACCCTCACTGCTAATTTTGCCATGCAATAGGTTCTTAGAACTGTTGATTCCCATTTAATAGATGCAATATAAACACCAGTTCTTCAAATCTGCTTTGTTTCTTCTCCTTTGGTAATCAGAGACAAGTTAGGTTGTTTCCTGCTGTGAACATGAAATTGCATTTTTAAGTTCTACTTAATTTTTCTGCAAAATCAGTTTTTTCTGGAAACTTATATCACTGCTTGACTAAGAAATGGTTCAGAATTTCTTGATCATTCGGGGAGGGGGAGGAACAAAATTTAAAAAAAAGGATTTGACTTTCTTAAGCAGTACAGATTCAGAATTTGAAAGGTAACTAGTGATGCGTCCAGTATTACTTAGTTCTTCTTGAAGTAACTGAAATTCTTTTTTAAAGTCCACTACACAACAGATTTACACTTAGCTGAGTTTTAATTGACCCTTTTATTATTATAATGATGGGAATAATGCTTTGGTAAATGTATTTTCCAGTTGCTGACTTTGGTAATAAAAAACAGCCTTAGGATTGCGAAAGAAACTCAGTTTTTTGGAAATTGGCTGTCCTTCCATTGTAAAGACAACAGGGTCTTCTTTTAACCTTGCATGGCACTCCCTAACTTGTTTCCTGTCTTTTCTTCATTATGTTGGCTCCTTGCCTTGAAGAGGAGATGGCTTTTTAATACAGCCACTAAATTCCACCAACTCAGAATCTTTCAATCCAATTACTATGGTACATTAGCTCTTGACTCTCTCCCTCTGCAACTATAGCACTTGTGAATCAAGTGTTTGTTTTTCATTGCAAGGTTTTTTTTTTTTCCTAGAATCAAAGGATTTTCTCTTTTTTTTTTTCTTACGCCTTAGCTGGCATTGTCGGCAGGACTCTCAAATGTTAATGACACCAGGTTTGCATAAAGCATCAGCTCAGCACTGCTGCTGTGCTTTGCAAGATAAAGCTCCTTGTAAAGTTGAGCTTGGAGACAAAGAAAAGGTTTATATCCCAAAGCTGTGAGTATGACTGGAAAAGAGATTATCCTGTCTTGGTCCAAAAGAACAACCTGTCCACTTTCCCCATCAGGAACAGTAGTATTAGCTTAGCACAAGAGTTTGTATCATAGACAGCAGTTTGAAGACAAAACAGAAAATAATAAATATAATTATTAAATCTAAGGAATGTGCCATAAATTCCAAGGGAGACAGTATTATTGTCTGGAAAGGGTAACAGTCCTTCTAGAAATGCCAGTTTTGAAATAGTTGTGCTTGGGGGGTATGGCTCATGGATGAGCACAAGATATTTATTAGAAATTACCATGGAATTTGGTTTTGAATTCCAACCTCGCAGGGGATTCCATTGAGTGCCCTCAGTATGGGGCATGGTTTGACTTGGAGCACTTTTGGTCAGGCTCTGGGAAGGGCTTGGCCTTTGTGTTCCACTGCTTCTCCAGTGTCTCCAGAGCCTGGCTGGCTCCAGGATCCCTTCAGGTGAAGGGTGCCCTGCTCTGTGCCAGGCAGGAATGTCACTGTGCTGGCCAGAAACCACCGCAGTGTGATCTGGTGTGGTCCTTGCACGTCCAGGATGTCCTTGGTCTTCTCCTTTCCTTTCTTCCCCAGCTCATTCCCCCTCCTGAGGGACTCCACAGTCATTGCCATAGTACACATCAGCCCCAAAATTATTATTATACTTGGGCAGGACCAGTTTTGAAATGTAACACTTGTGTTCTGTGACTCGTTCTAGTTTAGTCTGTGAAGTTTGGCAGAGAAAACCATCACCATGGGAAACTGTGATGCCTACCTGGATATTCCTTCTAGTACAGAACTTGGTTTGTGTTTAACTGGACAGATTTTTGCTTCCAAATGGGAACTTGATTTCTAAGCCAGTTTCTGCTGCAATTTATACTGAAAAGTCTTGGAAGTAGCTGGGGCTGGATGCACTGTGAATACATTAAAGCAAATCCTGTATTTGTGCTCCATTCCCTGGTATAGGAGTGGAGCATCTGTTTTGACTGGCAAGTGTCCCTCAGCTGTATTCACACATAAAACATCACATGGGGGTTTGTGGACAAATGAGATGCATCCATACATAATCTCTTGTACGTTCAAAAATGTGCAAGTGCCTTTACTGCTGGTAATAGAAAGAGCTGAACAAAATATGCCAAATGATATGGAATAAATTCCAGGTATGATAGCATTTTTATTATAGGTAATATATCAAAGTTGTAGCATGCTGATGATAGATTGGAAGTTTTGAAAGCCTCTTTTGTTATATAAATCTAAAAAGGGGATTAAATACTAAATGAAAGGTAACTTGAAATGTAGGCAAACAAGAGGTGGGGTGGTTACCTGAGGTGCTACACACAGTTGATGTGACTTAGCAAGGATGTTGAGATACATTGTACAGTTCATTTGGAGCTTTACTTCTCCACACCTGGGAGGTTGTGTGATTCATCATTTACTGGCAGGTGATTCCTCCTGGGTTGCAGATATCTGTTACTGTGTGACTGGCTGCAGGTGGCTTGTCACTGAGGCAGAAGCTACTAGGGAGGAGTGGGAATCCACTTCATGTGTCTCATACCTTTGAAATCCTTCATGGATTCTGCAGTGGATTATACCAATAAAAATGTAATGGGAAGGAATGCTCTTAATCCTTCAAACCAGCAATATGTATTCAAATACGTAGAATTAAATACTAAGAAGGTCTTTGGGAAAATTGCATAAAATTAGTCTTGTATATATACTGCAGTAGTTTCAGGGAAGTATTTTAAAGGAGTTTTAAAAAAGATTGTATTTAACAAAATAAATCTCAAACTCTGAATATAGCAAGATACAAATTTAAGGGAACTCAACAATGTAGAGTTTAATTTCCAGTCTTTACACCCAGCTCTTGGATATAGTATAGCCAGAGGTTTATACACTTCCAGCATTCCCTGTTTTTAGCAGCATCCTGCTGCTTTATTGGATGAACTAAAGCCTGCTGTTAGCTCACTTCTTATTAGAAGCCTCCCTGAGCTTCCTCTGAGGCAGTTTACAACTCTGTACTGTGTTTTACTCCACAGCTGCCTCACAGATGGGGTTGGGTTTTTTTCAATGCAATGCAGTATGATTCATTTTTATAGGGAGGCAGGCTTTATGTATGCATTGGATGAATCTAGCTCATGGGAAAACCAACCCCTTCCAAATTTTGCAATGAAACATGGCACTTATTAACCATCTTGCCTTGCAAGGAAAAGATACTTCAACTATCTCATTGTTACTTCAGATTTTTTATTGGTTGTTTATTGTATTTATAGTGTGTATTAAATTCCTATTTAAGCTTTAACCCTTTGGGTTCTACACCTTCACTAAAATTAGAAGATTGTGTCCTTCAAATACTGATCTCAGTTTGGTCTTTCCTCCCTTTAAGAGGAAGAGGACTATCCATATATGTATACATACACACATGCACATATAGTGATTATCTAATCAGTGTATTTTCAGAGAGATTCCAAACGTGTTTCTCTTATTTAATCTTCATTTAGTGTTTTTTTCTAGATATGTCTTCATTGTCATCACTATCTTGATGTTCCTAAGAATGGTTATAAAGAAAATGGCACCAGCACATTGATCATTAAATTATCTTTTAAAAAAGAACAGTGCAAAGAAAGACAAACAAACGAACATTTCCTCTTTAGGTATGTTTGGCAGATTTTTCTAGTTTTTAAAACCATGTCAGCTCCATCAGTTTCTCCAGCAGAACTGGGAATTTGATGCACACTGTTGTTTATATTATACTACTTAATCTTGTTCTGTGCTTAAAATATTAAGAGGGAGCTGTTACACTGAGGCTCTCTACATTACTAGTGTGGAATTTTGAACAGTTGTTGGCAGCACAGAGAACATTGCAGTTTTCCCAGTTTGAGATAAGACCATGAAGGAGAGTGTGTTTAAAATAACAGGACATAAAGGCAAAAACATGTTGGAGAGAAATCAACTCTTTTAGATAAGATTTTCTTATACACTTTGCAGTAAAGAAAAGATGGGAGGGTCTGCAAAATCTCTGAACAAGTGACTTGCTGGGTTCTGTGTCAGGCTTGTGTTTCTTTACCTTAGGGCACAAGCTGCCAGCGCATCCTGCAGAGAGAACGGATTCTCACTTGAAAACACACAGAAAACAAAAACTTCTGTGGATGCATCGCTCTGCAGTTGCCTTTATAATTTATGCCTCTTTCTTGCTTCACTTCAAGCTCCAGCTCTGGTGGTGGTGAGGAGCTGAAGCCCATTTTGCTCCTCCTGTCTCATTTGAGGCTCTGCTTTCAGCATGTGGTGACAGGGTGACCCAGATTCCCAGGGGTGCCCCAGCAGTGCCACGCTGATGCTCTGCTTTCACAGTCCTTGCTTAGCACATCTGATCCCAGCTAGACAATGTTATTTTCTCTCCCTGCTCATCAGTGCACCTGCCAGCAGTGGTTTAATATAGTTAGCATTACCTAGCAGCATGTGTGCCTGGGTATGGGCTGAATACAAATGCAGTAACAGTTGGATGGAGGGGCAGACAGGTGTGTTTAATAACACTAATCAGCAGGAAGGGGTGGAGAGAGGAGAAAAAGCCCGCAGGCAGAGGAGGCTCCTAGCGGAGCCTGAGAAGCCATGAAGTCAGGTGAACTGGAGAGGGATGGAAAAGCGACGTGCAACCAAGGTGAGGGGGGGTGGCTTCTCCCTGGTTGTGAGCAAAAGGAGAAGAGGGAGTGGGAACAGATGGCTCTAAATTGTGTAGCTCCCTGATAGTCTGTGCCTCTGTGGGATCAAACTGGGATTGACTTTTTATTTGAAGGTGGAACTGTGTCTTTTACAATAGGTATATAGAAAATCAGATCACTAAAAAACAAACCCACAATTCTGGTAATTCCTGAACATGAAGAAGGCTTGTGGGTGTATGCCTTTGTTAAAAGACAGTGAGGTGTGAACAGTCAGGAGCCTCTTCTGATGGGTTTTTATGTTTAAAATACAGCAGTCTGCTCATCTTGGATGGTTTTAGTTTGTTGTGCTCCCACCCCAAATAACAGTAAAGCAGGGTAGGTTGAAAGATTGTTTTCAGGAGCTTTTTGAGGCAAAACACTGTAACTGGGGTTCATCTACCCCAGGAGTTCGGAGTCTTTACTACTGCCTGTAGGCTCACTATGTTTAAAAATGTTTTTGTTGTTTTCAGTTGGGTTTTTTTTTTATTAGTTTTTGTTTGTAAAAACAGTTGAATCTTACCTCACAGACATCTAAAGGTGTTGCTCATTGACACAGGCTGAGTTTGTAGCTTACCTTACCAGAGGAATGCTTTGTGGTTGGGGCACCTCAGGGATCCCAAAACAGATTTTAATTTTTCTTTTCTGTGCAATAAATCATGGATAAAGGAAAACCTATGCTGAATCATGAGAGGGTAAAGTTGCCCCCCAGACCTATTTGTAACTTGTTTGGAATCTCCAGTGAGTGAGATCCTGGGAGGAAGGTCCCTTCTTGGACCCCAAAGCACAGTGCCTCTATGGTGGGCTGCTCCTGTCTCTTAACCAGGACAACTTTTCCCAACTTGGTGTCTTCCTGGCACTCCATTAGGCAGAAGAACTTTTTTCTGGAGTTCAGGAATCTATTGATGCATGATGCATTGCTGTGGACACTGCAAAACACATTCCTGCTCTAAAAAGTTTTTAATACAGGAAACTACTAGAAAAAAATGGATAGCTTTTAGTAAGACTCCAGAATGCTACTAGATTTTATACAGCTTCTCAAATATTTTTTGCATGTTGAGCAGAATGGCTTTTCAGTTTCAGGCTTCCCACCATCCTGCAGTCTCAGACATATTTCTACTAATTTTACTGTGTGAATTTGGAGGCTGTGTAGGTCTTGGAAGCAGTGTCTTTTGCTTTGGGATATCGCTGCCTTTTATAAGAAAGTTTTAAAATATGCCAGTAACTAATGAATTTAGCTCCAAAATAATTATTTAAAGATACCTGATTTTCTTACATTTAATTATTATATTATTTCCTTTCATTTTCCATCATACCTTCTTTGGCCAGCTCTTTGTACCTACATTTTATCTCCTGAGCTCCTCTGAAACATGTTTAATTCAGCTGAGCCTTTTTTGATGTGTATTGCCAAGAGTTTAGTCAAGCCAAGAGGTTCTGTTTGTTCAGGAAAAACAAGCCACGGAGTTTCAAACATGCTGGTTTAAAAGTAGTTGGCTGAAGAGCAGGAAAGCCTTTCTGCCATGCAAGCAGACATTTGCAGCTGCACAGAAAAAACATGGGGCTGCAGGTTAGGAACCCTCAGACTGGGAGACAATCTTGTTACTTCCAGCCAGTGCTGGGATGAGTTGGCACAGCTCAGCTGGGATGTTGCTTTAGGGTGGGCAGAGTTTGATAGTCTGTGTTGCAGCCTGTGTTTATGACCCTTTTGCAGGACTGCTGGTCTCCATTACATGTTATTCCCTTGGCTGTCTTACTCTTGACTCTTCAGGGAGGGTAAACTCTTTTCTGTCATGGTAATCAGAGCCCTGAGAAATACTGAGGGAATGTCATGTCCTTGTTCACCAGCTCTTGCCTCTGGAGATATCAGCAGCTTTCTGGGCATCCCTAGGGTGTAGCCTGGGCTTGACTGTTCTGGCAGAGCTGAGTGAAGTGGGATGAGGATGGTTTTAGAAGAGCAGCATGAGAAGACAGAAAGTACAGCTCAGTGGAAATTTAAGAGAACACTCTTGGTTTCAGTTCATGGTGTCCATCAGATTGCACTGGGGACAGATGAAGGGGATGGAAGGTGCCTGTGACAGGAGATGGCAACCAAAATGAAATCAGAGGAGGCAGAGACAGCAAGATGGGAGCTGGGGAAAGGGTAGAGGGTGTTACATGCTGGAAAGGAGGGACGGTGTCTGCAGCTTCAGTTACGTATTGCGATGTTCCACTTTCTTATTAAGTTCCTTGAGTATTAGAAAAATTGCAACTGTGATATGGTGTATTTGGTACAACTCTTGACCAGAATTTGAAAGACCCCTTGGAAATAGCCTTTGCTACTAAAGGCCTAAGGGAGCCTGCTTGCTGCTGCATTTCTGGGACTGAGTTATTGCTCCCTGTTGGATTGCAGCCCTGCCATAGAATTTTCTGGAAGTTTATTCCAGGACAGTCCAGACAGGTGTGAAGGCAAGTAGCAGTGACATCAAACACCTGATGATTTTGGATTGCCTGGTGTCACCTGTCTCAAGCAGTGGTCTACAGAGAGCTGCCTGGTACTGGACTGAGGGCAGAGGAGGATCTCTCATGGCAGCTGGACAAAAGGCTGCAGAACATGGCAAGTCTGCTGCAGAACCTAGCAGTCATTGCTGCTCTGAATGCCTAATGCTTTTCAACCCAATTTAAAGGATTTCCATGGTTTGTGAGAAAGGTGCAAATGACATTTCCCTCTTCCTCTGTTTGTGGCAGGCATTTGAAATCCAACAGGAAGAAAACCTGTGGACCAAGGAAGTCTGACTCTAAAATTCTTTTCAGGTTTTGCTGAGATAAAAATTATATTTTCCTTTTGTTGGGTTGTTTTACAAGACTAGCAGGATGTTTCTAAAATTCTGGCCTATATTACTGCCAAAGGAACAAAAACATATGCAAGAAGGTCTGTGTGCTTCTGAATACTGCTTGAAATTACATTTTCTTCTATTCTGGGATCGTGTTCGTCAATTATTTGGTGTGTCTTGATCTCCCTATCTTGATCTCCCTCATAAAATTCCTGTGTTCACTGGTGAATATGGACACCTAAGAGGGCAGAGCTAAGGTTGTACAACTCTGTGGGCTTGACGCTACAACATACTTTTAGAAACATATATTGTCTAGATAATGCAGTGTGTACTATTTATGGCCACTCAAATAATTCAAGATTATGCCTGGAGCAATGACAGCAGGGAGAGTTACAAGAGTTTGGAGATTGTAATATGCAAAGGTGGAACATACAGAACACAGACTTTCATTACACTGAGGAAAAGGCTCATTGCTGACACAGATTGTTGAAAATTATAGGGACAAGGTCAGAGTGGACCCTGATATCCCTTGAAATTGGCACTGGGCAGCATCATGTGCAAAATGGAAAGGTCACTGAAACAACAGAATGGGCAGAAATCTCCAGTGACAGATCAGAAGATGCTGGTGGTTATGAGGAAGCCTATACTTAGAGCTGAGTACCAGGTACAGGCACTTTATCCAGTTCAACTCAGCTTTACATGAATTATTGAACATCAAGCAGCTGCTTCTGTCAGTGATGAGGATCTATCATGTAACATCATGGCTCCAACAGAAAGCTGGAGATGATTAATTTTTTTGAGAACAGTTTCACTAGAACTTTTCATTACTATTCTCTGGCTGTTGTGAAAGCTGCATGAAGAAGGCTGAGGATGTGAAGATAAGAGCAGGTATCTCTTCCTCCATTCTCCTGTGGCATGGTAAAAGTTACAGCTGGGTAGAAGAAAATGCTGTTGGTTTCCATACTACAGAGTCTTTGGTTGGTATGTGGTGTTGAATGCTATAAAAATAAACTTGAACAAATATATGCTCTTCTAACTGTCAAAAATCACAAAAACACGCGCAAGGTTTGATGAGCAGTTGTCTAGGAATTGTAAATATATTCCTATGAAACCGGGTTTGACAGACAGGGGAGGACATGCAAGCTGTAGGCATTCAGCATTTTTGAAATCTCATTTTCATTTCTGGACTCTCTATCTTCTTTTATGTGCACATACACAAATACCCACGAAGGCAGTGTTCTCATTGCAAACTAGTTCCTGACTTTGATGGGTTAGAAGTCAAAGATTGTGTTGTTTGCACTTCAGACAATGTTGGATTTGCTGTAGCATAGGGGTACCCTAAGCAGCAGCATTCCCAGAGGGATGGCTTTTGACTGCTGGATCTAGAAGAGGCACTTTTTGTGGTAACTCAGTTTTTGTATTTGGGGAGAACTATTTTGGTAAACTTTCAAGTGCTTCAAGTACTTCCCAGTGCCTTATTTTCCTTCTGCACTAATTGCCTTAGGCTTGTGCCAACAGCTGCCCACCCCTTGCATGTGGAAGGGCAGTTTTGGGCAGGGGGGCTGGACCTGGTGGGTACCTCAGGCAGCCCCCACTGCTGTCCCCCACAGCTTCCCCACTGTGCAGCCCCGCAGAAGGATGGGAGGGGACCCCACTGGGAAGCTCCATGGGGCACAGGCGGTGCTTTGGTCTCCGATTCAGGGGATTAATACCATTTTCTGTTTCTTGGACACTGCAGCCAGTTGGCCTTGTGTTCATATTCAGTTTGCCCACTTCTTGAGTGCACTTACTTGTGTAAATCTGCTCAAGCGTTTAAGTCTGAAAGAGCGAACAAACAGGGCGATGAACAGACGGCTCTGCTGGCTCTGGAGGGGTCGCTTGCCTCTCTTTGCTTGTTTCCATGAATGTGGCCCGTGCAGCACAGACAATGCTGTCTGCCAGCCCTCCCCTCCCACAGGAGGCTTTGCTGAGCTCCAAGGCACCGTCTGTGCTCCGGTGGCTCCGCTCGTTGGAAGCCGCTCCTTCCTCTTCCTCCGCGCTGGTTCCTCTCTGCAGCCTCTGTGTGCCCCTGGCAGGAGGGAGGGCTGAGCCCCAGGGCCTGCCAGGAGGAGCCACCCCAGGCATGGGGGAAAACAAAGGCACAGGGAGGGGCAGGCATGGGGACAGCCTTGTGCTCCTGCAAATGGCATGAAGGGTTACACCAAGGGAGGATGGAGCCCTTTGCCCGTGGATGTTCAAACACCGTGGCTTGTCCCATAACTGGTGGACCTCTGCTTTATAAAGGAGGGTGGTGAGGACTGACTTGTTTCACGTGCTGGCCATGCAGAGCCATGTATGAATTTCTCAGGCTCTTACCATCTAATAGGCTTTCTCTCAGAAAAGGGTCTCTGCTGTTTCATTGTCGTTTGTGGCTTGGTTTGATACCTACATGCACTCACTATGGAAGAAATTTGATTATATTTGAGATCTGCAGGTTATTTTCCATTCTTTATTACTTCTTTAAAATTGCAACAGTTCTGTTCATCCCTTGCTGGTTACTGAATCTCTGGTTTTTTGAATGGTTTGGTCCCCCAGAATATTGAAGGGGTTCTTAGAAACACCCTTCTCTTGCTCCTAGATCTCAGCATATGCAGTATTTCACCTTTCATTTTGGCATAGAGCTTTCTGTGTATTAACCTGTGTTCTTTGTAGTTTGTATCATCCCAACCTTCCTACCTTTCTGTCTTGCACTCCTGATTTGAGTGAGTTAGACAAAGTAAACTTTCTGACCAAATTCAGGTCAGAGATTCAGGCTGTATTTCTCATGGGTAATTTAATTTTGCCTATTTTAAATTTCCACATAACCAGCTTAGACATGACATTTATTCCAGTCTTTAAATCATCTATGGCACTGTCTGTACTGTTTCTAAAGGCTGCCACAGTCCATCCTGGAGTATCTGGTGTTATAAAGGTTTTAGGAGTGACTTAGTGCAGAATCAAGCCTGACAGGATATTCTAAATTGAAAGAAAACTGTTGTGGCTGTTGTTCTGTCATGGAAATTGTGTTCTTTTTAAACACAGGAATGCCATTGGGCTAAAAGGAAAAATATCTAAGATCTGCCACATATTTTAATAATAATTTCTAATTAGCCTGTTTTAGTCAGTTTAGTGCTATTAAAAGTGTTTTGTGCATTAGTGATTGTCTTCTTGGGATGAAGGTGGTTTTTGTTCTTTGGGGCCAGCCAAATGTATTAGGGACCTTCAGAGAGGTCTGAGGGAGGGAGTGGTGCAGGTTCTGGACATTTCTGTATCCAGGGTCTGTTTGCTCTGTCTGTGCAGGACCTGCAAGTACCTGGTATTTGGTGTGCCATCCTCGACTTGTGCTTCCCAAAGCTGACTGGTTCCTTTAAAAGCCAGTGCTTTGTTGGGAAGCCAGTTATTCAGGCATTTTGTAGTGAATTTTGTTTCAAGAGCTGATGGATTTTCTTCTTTAAATTGAGCTATGATGTTAGTTTTTTCAGTAGAAGTTCTGTACAAAAGTGGGTCTCAAACTTCTCTGCTTGTGTCCCCATTCTCTGGTGCAAGCTCTTCTACTGTAGCTGAATTTCATCTGACTTGTGATCCCACGTGGGATTCTTGCCCATTTGCCACTTGCCCAGACAGTGCACTGCTTTCTGCAGGCTCCAGCAGGAGCAGCTGCTGCTCAGCTCCCAAAGGGCATTCTTTTGGTGTTACTTTCACATGCTGTAGGTGCAGAATGCTGGGCCAAAGTAATTCCTGACATACTTGTATCAAAAAAGTAACCTACTTTTTGTGTTGATTTTATTGTTATTACAGAGTGTTTTTCTTTAGATTAAAATATCAGCCCTAATCAAACATACAGGTTTTCCCTGTTGGTTATGTCTAAGGTTTCTACCAAGAAGAGTTTGTATAAATAATTGCAGTTTTTGTTAAAGTCCCATATGATCTCCAGTGAAGGCACAACACCACTGATTCTTTTTCCTTCCTCTTTCTCCAAGGTAAGATGTTTTCTCTGGTGTTTAAAAGGTGCTGCTAGATTCAGAGCCCTCTGTTGGGACAGTGTGCCTGTTAATTTGCATTTATCCAGATTTCCACACCTTGCTATCAAACAAATGTTTAAAATTTCACAGAACTCATCAGCCTGCCTTTTGCACAGTTCAGTTATGGTTATTTGTTTGCCTCCTGGTGATGACCTGCTGCAAGTCAGGAGAGGAAAGTGATTGAATTGCATGAGACCTAAGGTCATCTCCCAGCTGGAAGGTCACTGTCACAGGGAGAGCCCTGAGAGAGTCTCACTGATGGGAGCAGGGAGAGAACCCTGTGGAGGGAAGGCTTCTCTGCACTTCTGTCTGTGAAGGGACAGAGGCCTGTCCTGTGTTGGTAAGACACCCAGGTAGAGGTGTACATTGTCAGACACCAGGAAACCTTGGTGCAGCAGATTTATGGGCCAGGATAAGAGGAGGGGAAAAAAGTGGAGGATCTTAGGAACTACCATGGTAGTGAAGATTCTGTGCTGCAAGAAATATTCTTCATAAACCCTTGCAGCTCTCCAGGGGATAACCAGGGTGCAGAGTCCTGGGACACAGGGATTGATGGTTTGTTGCAGTCTGACCCTTTCTTCTCTTCTCTTTTGTCGTTGCTGGGTGAAATCTGGTGACTGTTTGCATTAGCAGTACCTCCTGTTCCAGATCAGGGAGTTCCTTTGTGCTAGTGCACTGCTTGACTCACGAGTCATGTTCTCTTTTTCTTTGTTTCAGAGTAGAATTTTACATCTCTATTAAATGGGTTGCCAAATCAAATCTTGCAGTAAACAGAGGCAGCTTTCTGGCTAAATTCTGCCATCTGTCTTGGGTCTGTGTGCAGTATCCTAATCCTGGACTAGGCACTGGGTTCAGTGTGCTGCAGAAGTGACCTGGATTGTCTCTCATGCTCATCTTTGAGGCATCTGGAACCGCATCATTGTGTAACTGAACTGTGTCTTAAGGACATTTGCCAAGGCACTGTATACCCCTTCTTTGTCATTTGAGTAGCTCTCTTGATCATCTTGGTCCTGTGCATAGATCTTGGATCTTGCTAGTGTTGAGAAATCCACATCTTTCTAAGTTAGGACACTTTGGACAAAAGTAAAAAAAGTCAGCATTAGGGCAGCTCAATTCATTTGCATTTCACCTACTTCAAGGTCGGGCTTCTCTCTACCAAAGGAAGACTGGTTCATTACCCTGGTGCTACTCTTCACCTCTGCCCCCCATTAGGAATTTCTTTTGGGGTTGCTCTGAAGCAGTAATCAAATGTGTGATCCTCCAGCATGCCAGCACTCTTGGATCCTTTTTAGTTTTAGTTGATGTGGAGGGAAGTGAGAGGCAGAGATGATTCCTGGGAGCCCTTAGGAAAAAAATAGTGTGCCTTGTAAAAACAAGTGATTTTAGTTATTGCAATCGAGGAGTCAATTAACTGGCTAATTAAAGCAATTTCTCATTACATAATTGAATTCTGGTTCATCACCATTTCTACTCTGTAAGACTGCCCCAGAGAGCAGAGCCATTTCTGAGCACTCTTTATCACAAACGGAAGAACCATTCGCTCTCTCAGCGCTCAGACGTGTCTGGAAAAGGGAGAGGTGATTTGGTGGAGCTTCCCTTGACTGCTTGTGGAAATAAACAATGGAATGTCATCCAGTGATAGAGAAAAAGGCAGTTTTCTCAGACATGTTTCTAGTGCCAAAGATAAATGAAGAAAGGAGGTGATGAATACTGGAGCACAAAGCCCATGAGGTTTAGGATGCCCAGGGCTGCGGGACTCAAGGTTGCACTCTGGAATATTAGAATGTCTCAAGCTCAAAGCATTACACTTGGTTTCAACATGCTAGTGCTCATCAAATATGCTCTTAAATTGGATGAGAGGACTGAGGGCTTTTAAATTGTCAGCCTCCTCCTGTACAGAAAGGTAGACTGAAGATGGAGTTATTTTTTAATGAAGGATGAATTAGAAAAGTGCCAGCATACTGCAATGTTGGATGATTATGGAAGGTGTGTGGGGTAAAAACATGAGTTAAAAGAATTTGAAATAATTTAAAATGTCCAATATGAGATTCTATTGGGCACAGTTAAAACCATGGTGTCAAACCATGCCACCTGCAGTAGCAGAGGAGGGGGGGCTGGGTCAATGACATTTGTTGCTGGTGAGCCATGATTTGACAAGGAGGGACTGTGGCAGAGAAATTTTTGAAGTTAGGATATAAGTACTTCAAAACCCAGAAGAAATTGCATTTGGCAGCTGATGTGGACTTTGAAGTCTGAATGAGACACAATTAAAAGAACTGTAAGTAACATGTTCAGCTTCCCTTACTGGTACCCACACTGGTGAGACCCAGGGACTCAGAATGCCCTGGTCAGGCTATCCTTGGAAACAGGGCTCAGGTGGAGCAGAAATCACCTTCTCCTTTAAAGAGGAAACTGCTTAAAATTAGTAAATATTGTGGATTTAGTCTTGAGTTCAGGTATTTTAACTGATGTCTCATTAGTGAACTCAAAGTGCTTGAGAAAACATTAGGGGGGGCCTTTTTAAATTGGTTTGCACTTTTTTTGTGTGTGTGTGTGTGTGCTTTTTGTTTGTTTTGTTTTAGGTGGTTTTTTTTAATGTTCAGACTACAGACTTGGGCTTCTTCCTCTGTGTGAGACACTGATCAGGTACCTTGTTTCCTGAGCCCCAGTTCCTCATTCAGAAATTGGAAATCCTGGATCTTGACATCACAAAAGTACTGTGGGGCACAGGCACTGGTGTTTGTGAATCCCATGAACCTTGTTGATAATGACCTCTAATAAACATATGTAGGCTTTTAAAACTAAAGGGATACTATACTTTGACGAGTGCAAAACTTGCTGGAAAAGCAGAAATGAGAGAATAATAATAATAAAAAAAAGAATTAGGGCCTCTTGGTAATAGCATCCCCAGAAAATGAAAGAAAGAAAGGAGAAGTGGGTAATGATGGCTTTGCACTGTGAAATATTTGTTTTCTGTGCCTGGATTTTTGGTCCAGTGGAAAGAAGGGAAGCAATGGTGGCAGATTGCAGCATGAAAACTCGGGGAAGGAAGAGGAAAACTGGGAGGAATAGAAATGCCTGTGTTCACCTATGTTGTGAGGAGAGGTGAAGTGGGTTAGTGCTGTGAAAGACTGTTCCCTAAGTGGGAGAGCATTAGATTGTTAATGACTGTGATATGGTTGATAATGTAGTGGCAAAAACAAAGCTGACAGAAGTTGGGAAATAAAACCTATGAAAGCAGCATGCTTCAAAAATATTCAACCAGAAACTGGAATGTAAAAAGCCCTCGGATGTTTTGTAGGGAGCTGCCTGGCACTGGGGGAGACAGATCACCCATAGAAAATGTTTTGTGGGTTCAGTTCAGTTGGGTTTTGCTGTGCATGGAGTGTGGGGAAATTTTTATCCTATGGGCTGGATGGCTGGAGTATAGGAAGGCAAAAATCATGGCAATTTTTTAAAAAAAGTTATTAGTATTTCACTTCTGACTGCCAGTGCTTAGTATCATGAATCTGGTGGAGCTCAGTTCCCAGCCCTGACCAGCAGCATCAGCTCCATCTGTTCCTGATCCCACGGGTGCAATGGGCATTCCCCATGCAGCACAGCTGGCAGATGCTGCTTCGTTCAGTGGCAGCCTTTTCCTCTCTCAATCAAGTTATTAGTGTCATTGTCATGGAGCACTCAGCATCTTTTAGCCCTTAGGGAAGAGCAGCCCAGTTTGGAACAGAAACTGGTGCATCCTGACAGCAACCATTGAAGCACCATGGAGTTAAAACAGGCTCATGTTCGCTGTCCCTTGGAAAGCAGTCTAATTCCCAGGCTGGCACTTCTGACATAACTCAATTATGGAATCATAAATAAACAGTTGACATAGGCCAGGGAACTTCAAAGCAATCAGTTGTAATAGGTTCTAGCTTGATAAATAAACCATGCTGATATAGTCTAAAGGATGCTTAATTTTTTTTTTTTCCTTCTGTCTTAGATCAAAGCTTCTTCCTTGAAAAGCAGCCTGGCAACTCTCCCTAACCCCTCTCCTTCCCCACGTCCCCTGCTGCTCTCTTGGTACAGGCATCATTACCATGGGACTGGTGTCTTTGCAAAGTGTACTCCATCTCCTAAATTAATTGGCTACTGATACACAGTTGCATGCAGAGTAGTTTTTGGAGAATGATTCTTGGCCAGCATTTTGTTTTTCTTTACTGAGTTGACTTCCATAGCCTGGCTCCTCAGGTAACAAGGGCCACTTTAACATTGGTCCATGTTTTGTGCTTTTAGTTTAGGAGCTTTGTACCCACACAGTGAGGTCCCAACGAGATCAAGACACAGTGAGGTGGTGGCTGAGCTGGAGCTGCTTGTGCAGCTCAGTGATTGCTGAGGCCTTTTCCCCCAGACTGCTTATCACACTTAGAATTTGCTGGTTGAGGCAACTTCCCTTCACTGAGCCCAAGACTCTCTTTATGATATCCCATCCTCCTTTACCAGCCTGAAAACATCCTGGACCATCTGGATATGCTGTGAATCAGTGGCAAGCCTTGTGATAGACTTGCTCTGTGTCCAACACCCTGTTTTGGTGCCAGTTGTTTCCTTGTGTGTTGTCAGTGTCAGGAGTGAGCTGGGACAGGAGGGTGCCTTCCATCCACCTCTGCCCTGCTCTGTGTGAACGTGTCCAATCTAAAATACAGTGACTTACGTGTCAGAGCTCATAGTTCCAGCTCAGTTTGGGAGGTGTGAACCCTCTCAGTGAATATATTACTGACAGCATGGCATGGCCATGGCTCCAAGGGAAAGGTGCCTTTTGCTTCTGTGTCACAGTGTCACACCTGTCACTATCTCTGGGACAGCGAGGCAGGCTGAGGGGAGAGGGGGAAACAGTAGGTGCAAGCAGGCTTCTGCTGGGAGATTTAAATGCTGACATGTCAGAAGTTAGAAGGTGTGTGACAGGCAGTTTTCCTGTGACCTGGATCCTGACAGCTTAAGGAAGTCTGAAACTTTTTTTTAAAACGAGCTGACATATTAATGAGAGGTCTATTGTTTGTGTATGTGGGAGAGTGGCAGATTTTCACATGGGATCTGTTTGAGAAGCCCATGTGATGCCCAACACCTCGTATTACTGTGCTGCCTGCTGTCCAGAGGAGGGAATTGCCAAAATTCTCTGAGAAGAAACCAAATAGAAACCTCCTCCTGACTCCAAATAAACAGGGAAGGAGAAGTCACTGTGGTGTTAGCTTCCTAACAGCTGCATTTGTAATGAATGCTGTCACTGAGAACTAAAATCCCCAGTTTTAACAGAAAGAGTCCAGTCTGAGGAGCTCATACTTTGATGTACCAAGAGCTCCCTGGTTTGACTATATTTGTCAAAATAGTCCAGACCCCATGCATGGGTCTTTGGACCGAAGCTGTTTGATAAATATTTTAGTGTTTTGTGCATTTTGTTGCCAGAAATTCAGAGTCTAAAGCTGTCTTCCAGGGAAGGGCATCTTTATGCATGCTCATGTTTGATTCAAGTGATTGTTCTTTACTGTATGTGCTGCAAAAATGGCAAGCTTTATAATCAGTTCTGTACCCCATTAGCATCCTCAAAGGATGTCTCTGGTCACATCAGAGGCAATCTGCTCTCTCTTTTATTATTTGTTTTGTTTAAAACTTCCTTGTCTATGAAGTCATCTGTCACCCTCTGCAGAGACCTGTCAGGGCACTGTCTCTGTATTTGCCTCTCCTTGGGAATAACAAAGAAGTTTCTCCATTGCAGGCTGCC
Source organism: Cettia cetti (assembly GCA_013401135.1). Taxonomy (NCBI): domain Eukaryota; kingdom Metazoa; phylum Chordata; class Aves; order Passeriformes; family Sylviidae; genus Cettia; species Cettia cetti. Next base: position 147,722 of record VZUI01036523.1, on the reverse strand, counting down.
TGTCTGCCTCCCCATAGCTGATGGAGAAGTGGTTTGCAGAATTTTCGTGGCCCATTTAGTCCTTGGCCTCTTTGCTTGTGCTGCCCTAAGGATGCCAATTAATGTTAATCTGAAGGTATAAGCTTCTCTATTAGGTCCTGGAGTAATGCCATCAGCTGGTCCCACATGGGCCACCAGACAGCTGTCAAGCAATAATGTTTATTGCATTTTTACTTCATATCCTTTTCTTCATTATTGATCACTGGGGCTTATATAACACAAATAAAACTGACAACATTTTTAACCATTGTAAAAGCCAGTAGGTGAAATGTGGGCATGAGAGCAGGGAGTTAGTAGCCTGTAGCTTTCTTACAGTCTTTGAGAATATAGAGAAAGGAGAGATAGTGAAATCATGAGCAAATAAAGGTGTGTTTTGTTTAGATTTCAAACAGGAACCTGGAAAGTTTTCCATGTCATGTAAGGATGTGATGTTTAGTAGCACACTTTAATGTATTTATCTTACCCTTAGAGATGCTGTATCTCCTGTCTGCCCTTGCACACTCACCTCTGCACAGGAACAGCTCTCAGGGTGATATTTGCCTGCCTAGGGGACAGTAAGAGACTGTGCCACATTTATGCTGCTCCTCAAGGGGGTTTATATTTGTCTAACCAGTGAAGGGGACAGCCTGGACCCAGTGCTGGTTAATTGCTTCCACATCATAAATAAAGGTACCTTATTTATCCTAAAGTACTTCTGCTGAGCACCTGGATGAAGTGAAAGCAGGATTAGCCAGGTGGATCTGGGAGCTGCTGCCTCTCCGAGCCCACTGTGGCTCACTGGCAAATCCCTGTGCCTGGCCCTCATGGAGCCCAGGGAGCCTGCAGTGCTGAAAATGAATTGCTCTGTTGGACTCGAGCCACAGGCCTCATTTTGATTGTTTACAATTGAGTAAATCGGGCCTGTCCCCATGGAAGTTAATGGGATCAATCCTGGTGTGACAGCAGAGCAAAACCTTGCATGCTTGAACCTTGCATGCTTAATGCAGTCCGTGTTTCCCTGTCTCAGGTCCTTTACTCCTTATCATGTGTCTTGCTTCATGAATGTATTCCTTTAAATGTGTCATGGATCAAAACTGCAAAATGCCATCTGTCAGCATGGGTGAAATCTGTAATCCCTGTGCTGTTCAGGTAACCAGCAAATTGACATTTGTTGGAAATGGGGCTCTTAGCCAGCCTACTAAGGCTATGGATTTGTGCCCTTTTTTTTTTCCCCTCCCCCTCCTGCTCTCCAGATTATTGCTTACATAATGTATGGACTAATAGTTGCTGGATGGTTTACATGTGAGATGCTTTCTGGAAGCTGTGTGTAGGCAGGGAGCTCAGGATGATATAAGGTAGGATTAAATAATTGCAATATTAAGTTGCAGTGCAGAAAGGGGAGAAACTGCAGTTCGTGAATGATCCAGGCAGAACAAGCAGGAGGGATACAAGGTGCAGGTGGATGAGTCTTCCTTGACCTGTGTTCTCTGCAACTGAAATTCTTCCTGCTGGCAGTTGGATAGATTTGTAAGGACAGAGCTGTCCTAGTCATGCCACTGTAAATTTAGACTGGATTTATCCCAGTGTCACTGAGCTTGGAGCCTGGCTTGTACTGGTATTTGTTAGCATCTTCATTATGCATAGCTTAATTTGGTATTCCCCATTGGTAAATTTTGCTAACATTTCACAAATTGAAAATGTTCTATTTTCTCCAGTCAGCACCAACTTTTTAGATCAACAGTTTGTAGCTTTAAATATAAGCATCCCAGATTTTTTTGTTGGCTTTGTTTGTTTGTTTTTAATTTTGCTTTGGAACTGTTTGTACCTAAACTGGCTGTGACTCAGTGTGAGGCCTTGCTGCCTTCACTCAGATATGCAGGTTTGCTGAACTCAGCTGGAAAAGATTTTTTTGTCAGTGGAGAGTGGAAAGGTGAAGAGAAGTGCTGGAAAAACTCAGTTAACACTTCACTGTAGTGCTGTAACTCAGCTATTAGTATGTCTTAGGAATGTGAGAATGAGTGCTGATTATAAACAACCCAATTTTCTAATATCCAAGATGAACCAAAAAGAAGCAAAAACCATAAGATGTAATCAGGTAAGTTACAACCTAAAATAATTCCCCTTACAGATACTCAGCAATTTCTGTAAAACACAACATTTTTTTTCCCCTCAAGTGATACTTTTATCATTATCAGTTTATTTTATTTATTTAGCTAGAGAAACCCTTAAAGAAGGGTTCTATGTCTTTGTTTCCATGAGACTTGTGAATTTCTGCTCTGAGAACTGGGAAGATTCAAGCCCAAGCCTCAGTTGAAATCTCCAGGCAGAAACATCCCAGCAGAGACACAGCTGTGCCTTGTCCCTACAAGTGTCTGCAGGGTCCCCCTGTGCTCCAGGGCAGGCTCCTGTCCCTGTGTGCCATGCAGGAATCTGTTCCCTATCAAACTGCAGTGCTGCGAGCAGCAGAGCCTTGGGGCTCATTATCCTGTGCAGACAATGCAGTGTGACAGTGAAATGGCTGATGAAATCTAATGCTGTCTGTTCAGTTCAAAGGCAGTGTGGTGATTACAGCCCATGCTTTCCTGAAGGCAGCTGAGTGACAGGGATTAGGAGAGTGAGGGAACTGTCCTACATCCAGTGACCAAAGGTGGTGCTTCGTGTGGAGCTGCCCCACCTGTGGAGCAGCCCAGCTCTGGCCTGAGCCGCTGGGTTTGTGGTCACCAGTGTGGCTGGGATCACCTGAGATGAACTATTTTTCCTTTGAGTTTATGTATGCAGAGGGCAATTAGGTTAAAGCCCAGGCTGATGTGTAAATGACTGTATGTGGTCAGCATAAGTGTTTACTGATGCTTTGTGAGCATCTGTGTCTTTCCTTGGGAACTGGGAAGGCTGTTGATAAGCATGGGTGGCCATGAGATGTCTGAAGATCAGCTGAAGGTCTGCAGGAATCCTGCCCTTGGTGCTGAGGCTGTGCTGTGGAGATAAGGAGCATGTTTAATAACTGGAGCCAGGGTTGCATTTTTTTTTTTTTCTGTGGTTGCAGACAGGCACCTGGGATATTGTGGGTCATTGGTGGCGGGGGGGATAAATTAGATCAGTGTAAGTCATGTTCTTCCTCAGTGCAGATTTTCCTATGCAATGATTAATCTGCTTTAGAGTGTTCTGCTGAGATGCAAATGGCAGCAGCTACAGCCATGATCAGAACTGGGCGCTGTACTGACCCTGGAACCAGCATGTGAAGCTTTAATTACCTCAAATTCTGCGTTACAGCATCTCAAACTTACCGTGGGGCATCCTCTGCTGAGGCCCCAGTGGATGTTCCTGGGACCTGGCTTTCCCCCTGGTTCTTTGCAAGGTGGTTACAGGCAGTCTCTCATGCTTGGAGCAGTGAAACTCAGGCAGTGGAGGGGAGATCCCTGTTAACCCCCATCCAGCCCTCCCAGGGCATCCTCTGGTGAGCCAGTGCTGGCATCTCTGAGCACAAAGCCTTTTCCTGGCTGCTGCAGGCACCTGGTGCTGCCATGCTGTCAGTCAGGGGGGTGCTGACTCCTGAAATGAAATGCTGTCCATCTAATTAGTATGTGTAGCAGCAGCAGGTTTTAATTATATGCTTAAATACACAGAAATATAGGATTGTCATGTGGGATCAGTCTGTTGGCCCTTTGTGGCTGACATTCTGCCTCCAGCAGTAGCCAGTGCTGGATACATTTGTGCATAACATACTTCTTTTTGCCCTTGGAGTAATGTGCACAGGCTGCTACAGAAAAATTTTCCATCTTGCTTTTTTGAAGCCAGTTTGTGTCCAGAAGAGAATTCCTCCTCTGTGAACCGTTTCACTCTGCTGTGGTTCAGGTTAACCTAGGGATTTATGTTTTCTAGGCAAAATACATAAGATGAATGAGCTCTTTTATTTTTGCACTGTCTCCAACAGAAGGTTTAGTCTTTGCAGAATTTTCTGAAGTTTGTGGTTTCTCCAGATTTTTCCAGTGCTTTCTTGTGTATAATGGAAATTCTTCTAGGTGACAAAGTAATGAGTATCTGAAGTATTTGCTTCTGGTATTCTTTTGCTTTAACCTTTTGTTGTGAATATTTCTCATGCAAGTCAATCTCTCCATTTGTGGTAATAATTTGAGGTTGGTTTATGTTTTTGGTTTTTTCTTTATTACTTTCACTCTCTTATTTGATTATGCATTGACTGCTGGCAGCTAATTATGCAGTTCTGATCTAGAGATGCATAAAACAGTAAACAAAAGTTGTATTTTGGTTCACATGGGATGTGCTGCGTTGTCTCTCTGCTGCATTGGTTGAGTATGAAAAGGATGAAGAGAGCCAAGCATTGCTCCTGGTGGTGATATCCACACAGGGGATGATGCTCCAGCACATGGATGGGGTGTAAGGGGGAAAGTTGCTGATCCTTTAGCATTGTGACCATTCTGCCTTCATGTTGTAGAGGGAAAAAAGATGGGAAGCAGCTCTTGGTGTTGGAGAATCCAAGCCCAGTGAACTTTGATTTTCTCCAAGTCTCTTGTGCTGTACGGAGGGCTTTGCACGCTCAGCTGTGTTGGTGGCAGCAATAATGGTAAAGTCACTCACTGAGTCAAGAGGTCACAAAATTTCATCCACTGAGGTCACTGAGTGTGGGAATTCCAGGCTGCATTACAAATTTTAATCCATGGCCTCAGCCCAAGGCCTTGCAGAGTGGGGATGACTCAGCTGAGCCTTTGGTACAGAGGCAGCTGTGTCAGCAGTGGAGTATCCTTTCTGCAGTGCTTTCCAATATCCCTCCCAGAGAAATCTGCAAAAGCCACAGAATTACTGGAGTTGAAGTGGCACAAGGGTTTTTCCAGAATACAAATATAATTATAAAGTCCCCATGGCCCTGGCAGTTCGTTTCTCAAGCTATAGACCAATAACACATTTACCTTGAAGAGAGTGGGGATCATACACCAGTGGTAGAAATACAGTTTATAAAAAGGGTCACTGAAGGGCTCTGGAAACTGTGAGGTGCTGATGCTTCTTTGGATGATTCCACACAATTATGGGCACAGTGAGGGTGCAGGAAGATCCTGGAAAACTGGACTCCTGCCCAATGTAAATTCCAGTCACTCTGCAAATGTGTATCAGACTGTCTAGTCTGGGCTGAACAAGTGTGGGTGTTATCTTATTTTTCATTGTGAATGCTGATAAAGGATTTAGAGATCCCACTGGACTGAGAGATAAGCCTAACAGGAATTTTCCTGATTACTCATTACTCTTTTGACACTAACTAAATTGGAAGGGGGAGGGTGGAAAGGCACGGTTGTAATGGTTTTTAGTTTTGATTGCTTTAGATGTGGTTGTGGGGGTGCATTTCCCCTAATTCAGAAGAATTGTTTAGGACTTGAGGTAATGGATTTTCTCTATGTATGAAATACACTGGAGGCAAATTGATTTATGGACAAATTAAATGTTACATTTTCACAGGTGGAATTGTTGCTTTCAGAAGTTCCTGTCCTGGCAAATTCCCAGCCATGATGGTAACCCCACACTCAGCCCCCAGCATCCTCCCTGGGGCTGCTGAGGTCCTTGGGGAAGTGTTAGAAGTGTCACAATGACTGTGTGTTTTGGGGATTTGTGTGTATTTTTTCTTTTGAAAGAAACAGCACTAGAGAAAATATAATTGTGTAATGCCAGGCTGTGCCCTTCACTGCAGGAGTTCCCATGGGGTCTCTGATAACAGTATTTGGTGGAGTGTAGGTTGTGAAAATGAAGCAATCATCCTGTACTGCACAGAACAGGTTGATTGAGGAGGTGAAGGTGAGAGGAGAGGTGGTGCTAGGAGTGCTTTGGAGTCTGAGAGTAAAGGAGTGCAAGCATTTGCACTGGTGAGACCCCTGTCTTCCCAGGAGCAGCTTCTCTCACTGGTGCATGCTCTGTGTCCAGGTGCTGTCCGTGGAGTTATCCTGCTGGATATTTCCTGAAGCTGCCTGTAGAGGCTGGAGTCTTTACATGCAGTCTGCACCCAGCCCTGTGATGGAAGGGAATGATGGGTGTTAGTGGGCAGTGAGGGTAGCTGGATATTTTGTTCTTATTTACAGCATTTTGCTGTGAGATTCACAAAAGGTATGGCAACAGTTTACAATTTATTCTTTCGTTTGTTGTAGATTGCTTAACAAAGACCTGTGTTCTCCTTTCCTTTTGGAGGTTTGGAGTCTGTATCCCTGGCAGTAAAATGGAGGTAGCAAAGCTACATGTGGTGAACACTGTTCAAAACTTTCATTTTTAAGACCCTGCTTTCTGTGGCCTAGTTTAGCTATCTGAACCCAAATATACTCTACATTTGCTTCAGGCAGGTTTTGTTGATAAAGCAAAAGATAAGCTATTTATCAGAGAGACAGAAAGAAAATAGTCTCACTTATGTGTGTGTATTTGGTCTTCACTGAAGAACTTGAGTCATTAAAAGCCTGAAATCTGTCATGGCTTTGCCTTTGTGTTGAGGATGTGCTTTTGAAAGCCCCATTAAAATTCGGCTGGGCATGAGGCTTTGTGCAAATCTCTGTAGCTTCATGTTTAGCTTCCATCCTGGCACTATAATTTTTCTCTCCAATTTTTTCTTTCCTTCCCTTTCCAAAACCTGAGAATAATCTTTAAGGATCTCTATTAAAAGAACATTGAAAGCATAGTCAAGCACTCAAAAATATGATATTGTCAGAATTGACAATAGGAGCTGTTTTTTGTAACCTGTAATACTATTTTAATCTAACTCTTTATCTACACATTAAATGTGATAAATGTGATGTGAACCTGGAGACAGAGTCCCACGGTTTCTGGTTCCTTAAAAGGAATTGTACTTTGCTAGAATAGAGAAATTATGACAGATGATTTAGGGGAGAAAAAATAGACAGGCAGTTAGAAATTTTTGGTGACATTCACTTAAACACTGCACTGTAAAAGGAAGCATCTCTAGCTTGTGGTAGCACATGGTGGGAACAAGCAAGGACCTCATGCTTCCAGCCTGGTGGTGAGATAAGCTGTGAGTCCAGACTTTGTCAGAGGGTCCAGGTTGTAAAGAAACTTGAGAAATTCAGTAAACATCTTTGCTTTTTTAATAATGGATGATGTTATTTAAAACCTCAAGTAGAGAAAACAAGGAGCATCACCTTCATATAATTTGGATTGGTAATTGTCAATGTCAAAACAAGGCTCCTGTTATTGTTGAGATGTCTAAACAAGGCTACTTTGTGGTTTTCTTGTTTTTCTTCTTTTTCAAGTGCAAGACCTTCTTTCTGTTTGAGCAGCCTTGAGACAGCTATTCATAAGATTTTCTGCAGCTGCTCAAGGGTATCATTTACTACCAGTGGAAGTGATTGTTTGCTGTACCTCCCATTGTAAGTGGAGGGGCTGCCACAAATCCTGAAGCAAAATAAGTCAGAGCAGCACAGCAGATGCTGTTCCCATTGATTCACAGGTAGTAGAAATTTGATTCTGTTATTAACACTTTTTTCTTGCAGTGGAATTACTCTGACTCCACTGTAACTTTTTATATCAAAGCAGTTGAGAACAAAATTAGCCCCCCTGTGTTTACTGATGAAATAATGGTTCTAGAATACAGCTTTCTACCTCTGCTGGTATTCCCACAGTTATCCATATTCCAGTTGTTTAGGAATCCTCATGGCTCTAACTTGTGTTTCTGTTCTTCCCCTGTTGTTGCTGTGCTGTAGGACTGGACTGCTCCAAAATCCACTTTGCAGCTGCATCTGCCCTGGCTGCACACCTCTGTCACATGACGAGGATTTCTCACCTCACGTTAAATTCTTACTAAGTGAGCGACTCCAGCTGTGCTTGATGCATGTTTTGGTGCCAGATGTGGCTGCCAACAGCTATTGGCTTTGACTTTTTCAGTTCTAATGTCAGCACTAAGCTGTGTATCTTTATATCTACTCTTGTTATTATTGATTTGTTCCATACTATATTTAATTTTCACCTGAGATACTAGAAGTAATAAATGTTACTAAAATAAGCATCTCTAGTTGAACTGAGGCAGTAGGACCCATTCAGACTGCAGAGGCATTTTTTTAGCCCTGAGATTGTCCAGAAATTCTGCTGTGTTCTAAAGGAGCAGAGGAGAAATTTCCTTCAGTGAATGATGCCTGGTCACATCACACAGCTTGATTTTTGAGGTGGATTGTGTTTGTGCTCTGCAGCGTGCTGGGTCAGATGATTGGGATTTGGGTTGGGGAAAGCAGCTTAAGTGCTGACTTGCACTGTGAGTCAGGGATCACATGTCTGTGGGGCTGGGGTGTGTCTGAGCTGCTGCAAGTGCTTGGTACAAGAGGGACTCAGGTGGACCAGAGGAATGGAGCATGCACTGTGTGCAGGTGGAAGGGAGAGTTCTGCCAGTGCAGGAGCAGCCAAGGAAACCTTGCCAGGAGCAAACAGAGTAAATACAGATCACACAACCCAAATAATATCAAAGATAATGCTCTGGAAGGTGGGGAGGAGAGAAAGGATTGAGATTTCTGCCTCCCCATTGAGCAGGACTGTAGAGGCCATAGAGAGCTGGAGGGGAGCAGTAGGAAAGATGAGGACATGGGGTCAAAATGGATCACTAGGATATGCAGAAGAGAGAGGCACAGATTTTGGAGGTTGAGGGGCTTTGTGAAAGAACAGGAAGTAAAAAAACAACTTTAAAAGAAATGGTAATCTTTTGAACAGTGAACATTTGAATTTTTTTAATGACTCTTCAGATAATCCTTTTTTATTGTCTTGTTATATGGAGGATAGGTTATTTTTGCTTTCCTTTCCTCACCTCTTTGAGCAGAGGACAGCTGGACTTTCCCCTGTAGCTGGGATTTGAAATGAGCACCTTTCATTTACATGAAATGACTTGATACCAGCAAACCCCAGGTACCACTAGAAGGATATGAGTTGAGCATCCCTCCTCTAAGCAGAGAGTCATGGGACTGAGTGGCAGTTCTGTTGCTGCTTTAGGTATCATCCAGATTTCATGAAATTGTGTCATGGAAGTGTTTATAAGGCAGAAATTGTCAGCTTGCTGTGAAGTTTCACTGAAACTAGAAATAATAGGGTAAAAATGTATTATTAATACTGAGATTTCTGGATACAAATGGAAACCATTTGACAGATTTCAAGTGTGCTATGGTTTTCAGGTAGAGATAAAGAGAAGAAAACTGCCAGGAAGGGAAATGGGGGAAAGATATATGAATCAAGGAGACATCACAGGTTGTGGTGTTTGCTGTGAGACAGAATTAAAGATGTGCTCTTTGCTTTGGGCAACAAAGTGGGAGATTTGGGCTGATGCATTACAGGCTCTTGTGCCACAGGCAGTGACCTCTTCCTCCTCCCACCTGCCCCCTCCTGCCTGGGAAGGCACAACAAGAGCACCCAGCAGGCTGATCCCAGGGAAAGGGATGCAGGTGAGGTGGAAGGGGAGACACAACAACATGCTGGGAGAGGGATACAAGGGCCTAATAAAGAAAATGAAGGATCCCCATGTGAAGAGCAAATCTACACCATGCCATAAAGTTTTGTTGCCTCCCCAGCACCTTCTGTTTGGAGTTCATGCTTAGGAGATGCCCATGGAATACAGAAAAGACTGACAGTTATCAATGCTATGTGCACAGAGGAGGGTGGAGGTTTGAATACAGGCACTGTCCCACAGAACCTGCAGCAAATGCTCTCCTTGTCATGGCAACTCTCCCTGTTAAAAGTCTTTAAGACTCCACTGGAAGTGCCAAGATCCCAGTGAAAGTGCATTGCTGTGAACCTGGAATATCAACAGGAGGTCCCCTTCACCCCGCTCACATGTTCCACTCTGAGCCTCTGCTTTGGCTTCTTGCTGTAAGTGTTGCTCTGAGAAAATCCAATCTGAAGGGAAGACCAACCTCTTGATTGACTGAGTTGAGCTTTCTTTGTAACATTTGCACTGGCCCCAGTGAGTGCTGAGTACCCCGTGGCCCTGATTGCTGCGGGGCGGTTGCTGTTGCTGTGTCCTCACTGGAGCTCCTCCTGCCTTCCCCTGCAGCGAGGGAGGCCGGCCCACAGCCAGGAGAGCCACAGCAAGAGAGAAACCCTGAGAGAAAAATGCTAATTACAGATTTTGACCTTGTTGCATTAGAGATGGCATCACCCACATTAGCCACTATTCAAGATCGTTCCCCAGGGCCTGAATTGCTTCTGGACAAGGGGGAATGTCTGGGGCTTTTATTGTGGCTGCCTGGTTAAGTTACAGAATGAAATATATACCATGTAATGCTTTTGGACAAATTCAGTGGTTCTTAGCTGCTTTTTGCCTGTCATTTGTCTTCTGTAGCTGTAAGTAGCTTCTGTAGCAGACAACAATTACAAGACCAAAATAAAATGCTGGGCAGAGGATGGGATTGAGCTGCCCAAAGAGGGGAGGGGTGGAGCACAGTGTTCCCTTTGTGGAGGAGGAGGGAAATTGGTCAGTAAATTAACAAAGAAATTTGTTCTACACATTTGCTTTAAATATTGGCAGGTGGCTCAGTTGTTTATGTGCATGACTGGGGGCCAGAATTTGTGTTGCAATGTTGTCCTGCTCAGTCATCCTTTTAAAATGTTCTTACTCCTTGGTACCTTGTACAAAGCAAGATTTCTCCCAGAAGAGAATTGGTAACAGAGCGAGTTAAGTCTGCTCGTGATCCAAGGGTAGGATGGGAGTGGGCAGAGCAAGTGGGAAAGAGACACTCTGTGAAGAAAGGAGAGAACAAGTTATTTTCTGTAAACCTTCTTAGATTAAATCAGTGCTGTCTTTGAGAGAGGTAGAAAGAACTTGGTGCCTAGAAGGGGGAACATGACTGGCATCCTCTGACTGACTCAATATGCACTGCAGCTTCCCTTTGTGGGAGAAGTGGCCTGCTGCCTACTCTGAATCTGGACAGAATTAGGGCCAGCTTGTCACAAGGTGTGTTCAGCTGCCTACCCTCATGTTCCTGTAAAAACAAGACTTGCATACACTTGGTCATGGCATATAGGTGTCTAGCTTCTTTTACTTGTGAACCAGTTTTAATGGCATTTGAATGAAGGATGGGGGTCTCAAAGCTGTAAGGAAGGAGGTCTCCTGCCTCCAATATTTCGAGTTTCTTGCTTTTTATGAGACTGAAGAAGTTGGTCTTTATGTAAGTATATAAGACACCACAGAATTTGCACAGAGGAGTCATGTTCTGGTCTCAAAACCACTTAATTAGTCTCTTAACATCTTTTACACTAAATCCTTTGAAAACTGAGCTTTACAACTGCATAATAATTAATTTGCTTCTCCTGAATGAACACTGTTCCATGTCCTAGTGGTGGGCAGTTGGCTTTACCTCAGTCATACACCTGTTCATTTTGCACCAAGGAATGACAAGATTCTCCATGGTGGTCAGTCTTTCAACTCTGCCTCCACAAACTGAATAATCAGTAAAGTACAGCACAGTATGGGATGCTGGGCTTCCTTTGGGATTGCCTGAGCTTCCAAAACTGTGGAAAAACCCCCATACATACAATATAAATTTTAAATCAAAGCATGACTATATAGACTAGAGCTGCCTTTATCTTTTTGTGTTACTCTTCCCTGTGAGAAACCTGTTTAATTTTCATACATTAAGTGCATTGTCCATCTCTGCATCCTAATGGTGTCATGGTGTGGCTTTCAGTAAAGGTACTGACTCCTCCTTTCCTGGGCATAGAAGAAGTTGCCTTGCAGGGTTCACCCTCATCTAATTTGTCATCAGTTCATGTCATTTTATAAGACTCTTATTTTATATTGTGTTGGCTTCAAACCTGGACAAAGCACATACATAGTCTAAGCTATTGCCTCATTTTTATTTAAGTCCCATGCTGCCAAGTTGACCCATTTTTTTTCATTCTACCGACTGTTCAAATCTTGCAGATTAATTAGTCAAGGAAGGCACAGCTGATCCTGGAGCGAAATCCATACCCACACATTGGTGGTTTTTTCCCCATTCTGGGATGTAAACTGTCAGTAGCTCTGTAATAGACCTCAGTAGCCATTATCATTAGCAGTGGGTACCAGCTTACAAACCCAGTCATCAAAGAACAAAAATGCTGGCAGCTAAATGGAGAAATCCAGCCAGGAGGAAAACAACCCAGAGCATCAGCCAGACAGCTGCTACTCCCTGGACAGAAGAGGAGGACTGTGCAGAACAAGTTGGATAAATGCTGTCTGACATTTAAAAACAATTGTTCTGTTGTATTTGAGAACATTGTTAAGAAATCTCAGCCCAATGCAAATTGCCCTCAGCATACCTCAAATTGACCACAAACAGGCTGAACCCTCTGTCCTCTGTGTGTGTATGTGTATATTGTAGAGACAGGCAATTATCTCATGCATTCTGAGGTGTCATATCCCTCATTTATTAGAGCCCTAGGATGTCTTTAAGCTTGCTTGCTCAAACCTTGGCAAATGCCCTTACACCTGAGAGCCTTATTTGTGTTCACATCCTACTGAATTTAATTTTTTCCTTTTCCCCTCTTCCCTTTTTTTTTTTTTTCCTTCGAAAATGTTATTAACTAGAGCATTAAATGCTGGCCTCCAGCAGGGCCTTCTCCATATGTTTACAACAAATGTTTCCTCCATAGACAGAGGATGTATGTTTGTGAGAGAGCATGCAGATATAATGGGGCAGCTCCCAGATCCAGTCTCCCTGGGAGGCAAAACTCAGGCACTTGAAAGCGCTTATCAGCTCAAGCAATTCAGATGGAAACAGATTGTAACATCTCCCCATGCACCTTTCACCCAGGGTGGGGAGATGGCTGCAAGCACCACGAGCAGATTTTTCCTCCTCTGTGATGCCTGAAGGTTGGCCCAGCTCCTGGGGGAGCCCAGGCCCATTTCAGCGTGGCAGGTTGGACTTCCAAGCCGGTCAGACTGACTTGTCCCTCCCCACTCTTCATTCAACCCAAGTTCTGTGCACAAAACATGTTTCTTACCATACAGGACTCTCATCCCTGTGAGCAGTTGGGAGGATGTAGAGCATCTGCCTTCAGCATTCCTGAGCATCTCTGTGTGGAGGCTGGGAGATTTGTGGGTACCATGAGCCCTGAGCTGCAGCATTCCCAGAAAACAGGGTTAGAGACTGGTGAAATGCACTTCCTGTGTTACCAGTTGGAACTGGGCATTGCTGCATTGTTCCCCTCGTGTCAGTACTGTGTAAATTGACTGCTGAGGTGACAGCAAAGGCAGAGTTAATTGATTGCAGCTGTTTTCAACTGGAAGTACTCAGTAATATCCATCAGTAAGATCCCCCTTTCAGTTTGTAATTAATTCAAGTGCTGACCCTTATTTTATACAAAAGTGTGGTCCTCACAATGATGTACTTTGAAGGACTTAACTTTTATTTTGTGTATGCTCATCAGCTGCTCCACCTTCATAATTTGTTTTACTGTGGCTGTTGCCCAACAGTGAAGGTTTTGTTTCTGCTTCCAGCTCAGCAATTGAAATTTAAATGGGGAGAAGCAAATAGAGTTACAAATAATATGCTTTGGTACACATTTTCATGAGGAATAATTGTTTGAACTAAAAGCTTTCAAGATTCATTAAGCACTGGGCGTATGTGGAAAAGCTATCAGAGCATTTATGAATAATGGAACATGAGTAACTATTGCACAGTGAACTCTGCCCTTTTAGATTATGCATATATTTGTGACCCTAATTGTGTACTAGCATAACATCTCCTGAATCAGCTCCTTACTGCAAGGAGAGGAGTGGAAGCAAGAAAATCTGATTTCCTTAATTATGTTCGTTCCTAAGTAGTTGTAAAAACCCATAAAACAGTTGTTAAAATCGAATGCTAAATGTTAACATTAAAAACATCTTTTTAAATTGGGAGAACCATGCTTCCTCTGACTTGAGACTGGTATGTTTATGTTGTTGAACTTCAGGGTGATGGAACAAAATGTACAGCCTGTGCTATAGACCATATGTAGGACACCACAGTTGAAATTATTTGTTTGGCAAAAGTTATGGGTGGAGAGACCAACCCCTGATACCTGCACTGCACCTAATGAAACATCAAATGTGTATCAATATGTCTTTGGGAAAGCTATAATTTGGAAAGCTACCTTAGCCATAAGCTATGTAGGCCATTTCAATCAAGTTCAAGTAAAAATAGCCCCATACTGTAAGATGCCCACTTGTGTTCACAGGTTTTATATACGTTACAAACTGCCTTAATGTTCCAAACACATTGAAAAATGAGAGCGAAATGTGGCACAAAGCTTCAAGCATGTCTTTGGCTGTATCTGGGCAGTAGTGATACCTATAGATAGTTTTACTTAAGCTCTCTCCAGAAATTCTTCAATTTTGCCTGGCTGTAGTTTATAAAGGCTGTTTGGTCTCTGTTCTGGAGCTATGTGGCTTGCTTCTACCAAACCCCCCCTGAATTCTGCTGGGATTAGTGCTTGAGGATGGCATGCAGCAGACCTGGTGCATTCAGGAGGGATTTGAGTCGTTTGAAGCTGAAAGGGGGTAGTGGAGCAGCTGGGAGGTTTTTAAAGGTGATGCCTTTGTTTGTGTCCAGCCCAAAGACATGCTTGCTCCTGTGTGTGTATGTAGGCAGAATCACTGATGGGGATTGGGAGCCTTTCCCCACGAGATCAACAGCAAATGCTCTGGTGACTGCAGTGGAAGCAAAAATGGGCCAGTCCTCTGGAAACTTGTGTTCTTGAAGGGTTATTCTGAAAGCATACCCAAACTAATTGCAGCATCTCTTGAATTACTGTCCGATGTTAGCATTTGAATATTTTCTTTATATTAACAGCATCTTCTATTTGTTTTCCCAAAACAGTTCCTGCCTGCTTCCCCTCAGGGTGTTGCTGCCTTTACACTGGCCTGCAGGCATCTGAGGGATTGCATTGCACTCGGGGTGCCTTTGGAACCTGACCCACAGCGCTGGTTTCCAGTTCATGCTCTGCTGCAGGGGCTCTGTCTCCGGCCCAGCCTGGCCTGAGCGGGCTGTGAGCGCTCCCAGCACGGGCGGGTGCATCGGTGCTGCTCCGCTGGAGAGATGCCACCCTGGGGATACATTGTCACCTCCTTATTTCCCACCTCATGTTTCCTTTTCATGTGACAGACAGTGACATTTGCTTGAGGGAGCCAGCCAGGTAACCGAGGCCTAGGCTAAACTGTTGGTTAGTTTATTTTTCGGTGATCCTTTCCTGATTATCTTAAAAGCTACCTCATTACAGCTCAGTATTTAATGGTTTATGAAGCACATGAAATTATGTAATAACTTTGGGACTCCTTTTTGTAATATCAGTTGCAGTACCTAGATAAGTGTTTTTATTTTATTGCTTTAGAAGCTGTTTTAGAAGGGTAAGATCTGTGGTTGGCAGCACTGGTGGTGCATTAGCATCTGTTTCTTTTAGAAGCACGTGCCCCTCTGTCTGTGGGTACCTGCTCACTGGGTGAGTGGCCTGTGGAGGAGGCACACGTGGAAGGATAAATCTTTCTTGAATGTTTATTCTCATGTTTTGAAATAGTCTTGGGCACAGGTGAGCAGAACTGTCATTTGTGTGATTGTCCAGGATTTGCTCTTTGCTATGCAGACAGGTGATTCCCCTTTTTCTTCCTCCATCCATCCATCCTTTCAAAGACCCAAATTTCATTTAGCAGCTTATTGCTGCAGAACCAGCAGTGAACTCAATGCTGTCCTGAGATTTACTGGCTCCTGGAAATAATGTTGCACTTCCAGTCTGAACTTACCTTCAACCTAAAGTCGCTGGAGCACAGCAGAGTTGCCAGCTCAACTAAATGAACCTTCCACTGCCCAGTTTTTGTGTGCCAGGTAGGTGCTCCCAGCCAGTAATGAAATTACTCTTCCCATCTGCTTTGATAAGCTTACAAACCCTGTTATTTCTGCAAGGCTCATAGCACACCAAGAAAAACAACTGGTTAGCCTGACAGAAGTTCATTTTATAAACTGCTGTTGGTTGTCTTAAAATTAAAGACGAATGTAAATCACTGCCTTAGCTTAGCTAGAACTGGTATTAGGTTGACAGGTCGATAATCACTCATTCATTATATTTAAATTCTGACATAACATTAGCTTTCTTTGAGTCTCCTGGAATACTGACATAAGTATTCTAAGATCTGATGAAAATAACCAGTGTGTTTTGTTGCCTCCCCTCAGCCAGCTCTTTTAAACTCTTGAGTGCATGTTACTTGCCTTAAAATGTCTAAATTTAATAAATGCTGTGGAACAGCTTTGCGTTACTCAGTAAAATTGAAGTATTTTGTTATCTTCTGTTGTGGAATGGAAGCTATTTTTGAGCACTTTCCACATTATTACTGTCACTTTTAGTGTTTTTAAAAATGTCTTTAGTCTTTAATTTTGTTGCCTGGAAAACGTCTTCTTGTATCACCTCCCTTGAGTGCTGCTTTCAAGTATTCCTGCCCTGCATTTTTTGCATTAATTTGCTTTTTGACTTTCCACTCTTCTTTATGGGGGTTTTTTGTTAAAAAAAAATACTCTGCATTTTAATTGGCTGTGGAATGAACTTCAGGTTGAGTATTCCATCCTGTCAGTGTGAGGCCAAGAATTCAGTCCATCTTTGGTTTGTAAATTGTTTTCAGAGTGTCCTGTGTATTCTGAAGTGAGTTAATGTGAATTTACTGACTTAGCTGGCACAGGCTGAAGAAGCCCTTGAATAACAAAAGCATGCTAAGGAGGGCATATATATCCAAGGAATGCTAGTAACTGTTCCATTATTATTAATTTTCCAGTGAAGTGATTTAGTAATGGACCTTCACTGCAGAGATAATTTAGCTGCTAAATTATATCTGAATTACATGGGCACTTCCACTCTGTACACAGCCTGTTGGCACTTCTGTTGAAAACAGATAAAGTTTGAATACGTTTGGTAAAGGAAAGCACATTAGAGAATAGAAATTAGTTTAGTTCTGCTAAACCCACCAACCTTTAAAATACTTTGTATTTTTTTTCTTTTTCTTTCCTTTTCCTTTTTTAAAATTGTGTTTTGGCTGTCTGATTTCATGCAGCTTTCCCCACTCACGTCACCTGAACCAGCAGGACTGTTGCTGGTTCATCTGTTCTTTGTGGGAGAGTTTCTTTGTGCCATCCATGGCTATGGATTAAGAGCTTTCAGTGCATTACTGACAGTGCAATGTTGCTGAACTTAGCAACAAGCTTTTTCTCTCAAGTGTTTTTAATGAAACAGAAGTTTCTTGTTGCCATCTAATAGGTTTAAATACTACTAAAAAGAAATCCCCTCCATTGCAGTTAATCAGATTTTGTTTGCTCCTGGTGATAACATAAGCTTGCTAGTTCTGACATGTTGAGGGAGATGAGACCTGAATGTTTAATTTTAAAAAGAAAGGCAGGGGAAAAAAAAGGGGGTTGTGTGGGAAAACTTCCCTTGCAGTTCATAAAACCAAGAAGGGGGAGAAAAGAGGGTGTATTAATAATTTTTTTTCTTTTACAGCTCGTCTTAGAGCAGAATGCATGAAAAATACTTGCAAATTTATACACAGTAATGTGATTATATTTTCACAACAGTATAATTTTGCTTCAAAATTAATATCAGAAAATTGCTTTCTTTTTTCCTAAGACCTATAGCATGAATAATGTTTGCCAAACACTCTTGTTTTTAACTACTTCCCTAAAGAGCAGCTTGGGAACTCTCCAAGGATTACCATACTGCTGACTTCAGAAGAAATTAGAGAGCACAGAAAGAAATTTATTTGCAACCCAGGCAGCAAGAGAAGAACAAATCCCAAGTGATGGTAGGAACTGCTGACACCAAATTGCCTGGAAACAACATTTGGTGCATTTTGGGATTGGGCTGTTGTGTGACCCAGAGAGGCCCCTGGGTTGGAGTGAGCCAGGGGCACCCGCAGCAGAAGCTGAAATTCTCTCTGCCTTGAATGATTAGAAGCTCAATTCTCACAGTTTATCATTTCTAAAAATTACACATAGCTGGTAGTAATTTTATAGCAAGGGCTCATCTGACACTTCAGATTTATCTGAAGCTTTTCTATGTTTTAACATTTGCTAGTCTGTGACCTTTTCATCTGGCCTCTTCTGTGTGCAGTTGATGGGGGTTATTTTATTGCTTATTTACTACATATACATTTTTTGGTGAAAATGAGTTAGAGACTGTTGGGAGAGCACTAAAAAATGTCCAAAGGGAATTGGCAGCTTTGCATTTGGTGGAGAGACTGGATAATGTTTGCTGAAGATCTAATAACCAGGTGTAGTATTAAGATGAAGAGCAATATTCCTCCCTCCCTGTAACTCCGTGCTCTACAAATGAGGCTCAGATGGTAGGGAAAGAAAATAGCCCAGGAATATATAAGTCTATTATGCTGTAAATACACAAGGGAGCTCAATTAAGGTTGTTCAGGAAATCTTGCTTGACAGTTTGCTTTGAATGTGTGATTTTATAAACTTAATGCTCCTTTAGAGCAGTAGTTTCTAAACTACTGTGTGTTTTCTAAAGAAGTGTGTAATATACTTGCTTCAAGGGGAACCTGCAAGCAAGAACTGAGATGCATCCAGCTCACACAAGAACTGCTCTCCCAAGATGCTGATCTTGCTACCAGAGGCATCTGAGTTGTGCTGGAGGCCTGTGTGTGATGCCAACAGGACATGTTTGGGTCTCTGGCTCTTGGGAGAAGACCCATCATGTGCTCCTTGGTCATACCTGATTCCTGCTGAGCAGAGAAATCCCAGCACTAAAGCTGTGGGTGCTCCTTGTTCTTTCAAGCCTGGCTTGTGTGGGCAGTGTTGGGAGTGGCAGGTGGCTGTGAAGGGAACTGCTGTGCAGACCTTTGGTGGTGGCAGCAGTGAAGTGTTGAGCTTTCTTCAGCCAGTGCTGCTCCATCTGGGAGGAAGTTTAAAACTTTGTGTGGGTGAATGAGGACTGGTTTGATTCCCAAGGCTCTGCAGGGCCAGGTTTGTTGGGCTGTGTCTGTGGTACCTGTGACTCTGGGGGTTGTTTAAAGGTCACCCTGGTGTCCCTTTAGAGCTTTCCTTCCTCTGCTACTGGGGGGAGTGAGGGGTGATGCCCTTCAAATCATTACATTGAACACAGAGTTCTGTCATCATGGAATGATATTGAATAACAAAGGAGTATTGCTCCACCACATATTGTGCTTTTTGAACACAGGACTAGTGAATTGTCCAGAATTCTGACTTTCATATTCAGTCCCTGAGGTCTCATAGGTTGTGCCCACAAAGGGGAAGTACATACATGTGTGGATACTTACATGTTTATACATGAGTTTGAAAAAGTAGGTGGTTGCTTCTCTTAAATCTCTTTCTCCTCTCCTATTTCTGCAAAGAAAGTAATTTGCTTGTCATCCAGTAACGTGCAGTGTAGTCTTTTAAATGGTTGATTTCTTTATTCTTATTTTGGTTTGTTTTTTTACACTGGCATTTTGAAAGTGGGTGCCAGTTGGCATTCTGCATAGGGGAACAGAATCATCTGCTTTGTCAATATTTTACCCTGATGTATCTTGTTCAACGTAAGTTGAAATTAATTGCCTTTTTTCTTTCCTTCACAGAACCAATTACAATTCTGCCATCTATTTAGGATTAATATTACTAAATGTATCCCTTTTTCCAGATAAATATTCCACTTAGTACACAGGTATTCTACTTACCAGAGTCTGTGTGTAGGCAGAAGTTACATCAATTTCAATTAAATCCCTCCTGCCTGTCATTACAGAATTTTGTGGCTATGTCCTTAATTTGAGTTAAATGTGACTTACATTGATGGAGTTTAAATAATTTCATCACTTAACATAATTATTATTGCAAAATGAAGATTACAAGTGTCCAGATGAGTGGTTGGGGTTTCCCCCACCATGAGTTCTACACTGTGATACTGGTACTAGGTATATTTAAACATTTTAAATGTGCCAGGACAGTGAAAGAGTGAGAATCTTTGGTGAAACTCAAGATGATGGGAGGAAGGATCAGGATTTTACTTATGCAAAGAAAGACCCTCCTAACTTGGTTTTGAATTCCAGATCCTATTTGAATATTTTGTGTGTTTTGAGTTGAATATTTTGTGTGGTTTGAGTGGACTGACTTTACTGAGGGTGGGAAGGACAGGTTTACTGTATGATTTTACTTTTTTTCCTCTCTCCCAAGCTTTGTGTTTGGCTATATTTTAGGAGGAATGGACTGATGAGAAAGTAAAGTTAAGCAATGGCAATTGAAATCAGGATTTCAGATGTCCTCAAATCTGGGGATGCTTGGCTTTTCTTAATAATACAGGGTATGTGTAAAAGTCCCTGGATTTATCACTTTCAAAGGTATCACAGCTTGTCAGAACTGCCACTAATTGTTGTCCCTTTGTGCCATTACCAGCTGTGCAGTCTCACCCTTGGACCTGGCCCTGAGGGACATGTGGAGCACTAAGCAGGAATTGGTTCTGATTATGTAATGTTGATCCATACAAGCAGGTAAAAAGGAAAATGTTGAAGGCTTTTGCAAGGATCCACATCTGTCAAACTCTGCAGGTTTCTGGGATTCCTTTTGTTTTCATTTTGGCTGTGTTTGCTTTTTTGTTTTGAATTCGCTAAGTACAAGACTTGACCTTGAGCCTTGAGTCTCTACATGGAGGTGGAGTGTGGTTTTTACAGGACTGTGATGTGACCTTCCCAGTTATTGGTCTCACCAGTATGGAAGTTTCCTCCTCACACACATCCCATGCTTTGAATATCAGCTCTAGAGAGTTTGCTTTTATTTTTTTTAGTGAGGTTAAACAAGATGGAAGTATAGTTTGCATGAAAATAGCTATATATAAATTAGTCATCTGCCCCAAAGTGATAAAAAGTGATCTAAATACTGCTGGGAGGCAAAAAAAAGTGTTCTCTAATCTATATACACATTGAAGAATACTTTTGTTTGGCTCAGGAAAGCACTCAGCATGAATTCCCTCCTACCCAACTACTCCAAGAGCTGATGTTACAGTGAACCAGTCATGTGGCAAATTAAAAAGTCTGGTGGACAGATGATATGGTTCCGAGAACTCAATAAAACTTATTACCTACAAGACTGATCTTTCTATTCTAGTGACATATGTGCTGGTACTTCTGCAACAACAGGAATAATTAAGGAAAAAAAAAACTGGTTTAGTATTTTGAGGCTTCCTTTTAATGGAACAAAAGAACTAATTTCTACCACGGTATATACAGGATTAAATGGAAATCTCCCCTTCATTGCCTTCCCAAAAAGATGTAAATTTCCTACTTGAACTCATGCTTGTTAAGCTCAAGTGATGATGGAGGCGTGAATATATTAAGGGAAAACCTGAGAGGCTGAAGTAGACAGGAATGATTTGACTTTCCTCATCAGGGATATGAATATATCAGTTTAATATGGAAAAAGCCTCACTGCATTTAGACCTAGTGGCAGCTGAGAAACACACAGTTGGTATTCCCTGTGAATCAGCTGATCTTAGAAAACTTCCACATGAGATAGTTTAGAAACAGAGCAAGTTCTGTCATGCATCTCTGCTCCATGAACTGATTGGTGTTGGTGTGTGATTATCCAGGACAGGAAGCAATAAGGAAAACTTTCCAAAACTTTCCAATCCCAGCATCCCAAGGCAGGCAGACCCCTGAGTAAGAGTTGTTTTGAACACTGAGGTAAATATGATGAGCAGCAGTGCAGGAAATCACAACTGCTCTTCAAGAGTCTGCCTCCTCTGCCAGCCTGCCTTTTGCTGTGCCCCAGGGGTACCAGTGGGAGCTGCAGGAGTGATGCTCACTCTTTGCCATTTTGAGATGTGTTTGGAAGAGTGGCACTGACTTCACTCCAAACAGGCTCTGGTGCCTGCTTGGTCAGCCCCTGTGGGAATGCAAGATGGAAGTGTAGGGTGGTAATGAAACCCTGTTTTGCTCTCTGTAATCTTCTCACAAGAGGAGGCCAGAGAACTCCTTGGAGCTGAACTTGCAGGCTGTGCAGAGGGAACCTGCAGAGGCCAGCTGGCAGCCTCACAAGTATTATAAGCACCCTCCTCTTCCTGGGATAGTAGGAAATCATTTTAGCTCCATCTTTTTTCATTTGGGAGAGTTGGGAGGAGTTAGATCCTGAGTGCTCTGAACTATAAATCCTACTAGGCAGTCATTAAAGTTGGAAAAAATCTCTGAGATCACCAGGTCCAGCTGTTAATGCACCATCACTGCTAAGCCACATCCCCAAGTGCCACATTCACACACTTCTTGAATGCTTCCAAGGATGATGGTTTCACCACATTCCTAAGCAACCTATTTCAGTGCCTGATTCTTATGATTGTATATGGGAATTGCAATATATTTTTAAATCTTAGGAAAAAAAAATCTGGGTTTTGTCCACATTGATATGGGTTTAGGCTTATGCAAGAGCATGTATTTCTGTGTAAGTAATTCAAAACAATTGTCATTATTTGGTATAGGCCTTAAAATTAATAGGTAATTTTAAATTTAGGCAAAAATATTTTTATTTTCATTTCTACTTGTGACAGCATTGTGTACACCAAGAGAAATTCTCATTATACACTGCTTTTATTTCAGTGTTTTGATGCCAGCAGCACAACTTTGTGTCCTTGATATCCTCTTTCTTCCTCTGAGCTAAATAACTTCAAGAAACATTCTCAGCTAATGATGACCATGCAGCAACAGTGACTCTGCAGTTCTGGGAGCTCTCAATTATACCCATAAAATCAGGAGCTCGACTGTAAGAAGTGTTTTGGGATGTTCCTTTTGTTCTGTTCCCTTGGCTTTCTCCCCTCATTTGCTTATATTGTCTTTGGAAGGATGCATTTCCTTCATTTGACTAGCAGGGAGGGCTTGCATTGCTGCATTCTTTTTATAGTCAGTTCTGCTCTTCAGCAGAGTTTGCAGATGGAGTAATTGCTGTGCACACAGCACCAGCTCCCTTTGTTCCTGCCCTGACAGGTTGCTTTTCGGTTGACTTGACTTTGAAGTTCCGAGTTCTCATTTCTTAGAAATTTGTTGTGGTTTTTTGACATTATTTCTTGTATGTTTACGAAGCTTTCCATTCACGTTGCCTTCTTGTCACTGCTTTTGCACTGGCTGCTTACGAGAGAGATTTGGGTGTTATAAATAATGAAACAGAAGGAGACAGTGCAGTTCAGCAAAGCTCTTGGGAAGCAGCTTCCTTATTAACACTCATCCTCTTGCTGGTGCCACGGGGCGGGGATGGACACGCATGGCTAAGGGGATGCCATTGTGGGCTTTTCGTGGGTTTTGTCTCAAGATGTGTTTGCCTTGGACAGAGACTGGCTGGAGTCGTTCAGCTCTTACACAGGATCATTGTGGAAGCAGTTCATGTCTGTTAACTGTGAACAGATGGTAATGCATTATTTTTGGCATGGGGAAGGAAAAGGAGACCTCACGTTGCATATGAATAGACATCTCTGGGGCTTGTCCTACCAAAGAGAGGATGAAAAGTGAAAGGAGAGCAAATCTTAGCTGGTCCTTTGTGCCTTGCTGTGCTCTTCAATCAGTCCTGGCTTTATAACTTTATAGCTTTACGTTGTTTCTGGAAATTCTTTAACCTTACAGTGGATACAAACACAGCAGGATTGATGAACATATTTATTCTAGCTTGTCAAAAAGATACTGTTTGCAATTTTTGGAACAGAAATAGAGATGGGTTGGTAGATGGGCCAGCAAGTTGGGTAAAAAATGTAAGGACTAGCCTTACTATAGTAACATAATGCCATTTGGGTTTTTATTATCAGTGTGATTGGGATTGGCCATTGTGCTACCACAGGCAAAAAGACCATTTCTCATAGAGAGATGTTGCACACCGTGTGTGGGGAAACAGGAGATGCTGCTGTGCTGAGGCCAGTGTAGTAACTGCTAGAAAAAGCCCATTACAAGCTCACCTGTGTTTGGTGACTGACTGATGGAGAGCAGAGATTGTGGGGAGTTGGGAGGAAAGATCAGAATTATGTTTTAGACAGAGAGACTCCGTGATGAGAACCTGAATATTTGCAAGGAGCCAAGAAAGAGGCTGACCCTACACCATAGGAAGCCTCTCAATTCCTCCCCCCACACACATCTCCCTTGCTCTATTTGCTGCTGTGTTCACTCACTATTCAGCTTTCAGTCCAGCTCTCAGGATGTGTGGCTGTGACACAGGGACCTCGTGACCTCCAAAATAAACTCTGCAAACCCAGAGGTGGGGAGCAAACCCAGGGATGCAGAACGAGACCAGGGGATTTGAAATTGAGGTTGTTTAGCTTTTAAGATGAATCATAGAAGGTGAGTGCAGTCAACAGATGGAGGAAAATCTGAGAAGCTGAGAAACTTCAGGAGTTAATGCATGCTGGGTGAGATGTGGCACTAGAGGTTCATCATTTAAGCTCCAAACAGCATTTTCCAGATTGAGGAATTAACGATTCAGGGTGGGGAAGTGGAAAGCTCTTTATATTATGTGCAGAGTCCAGCCTGGCCTTTCAGGGCTGAGGGATTGCTGTCCAGCACAAAGCTTGGGAGAGTCTGAGATGCGTGTGCTGCCTGGTTCCCTGTAGTTTCTTAGTTGTCTGTCTTTTAGTTTGTTCAAATAAAACTTGACTTGTAGCATGAGAGAATTTTCTTGGATGCATTTTTAATGAGCTCATCTACAGTTGGTAGGACCCAGAGGTAGTTCAACATCATCTGCTTGGTGCTGCTGATGCTTGTCAGAAATAAGTATTTGACAACACTTTGTGATTTTAAAAGCTGCTGAAACACTGATTTTATATTTTACTTTTAATTCTGACTGTTTTACAGTGGTAGGTTGGTTTGCTTTGAGTCGCTGCCACTTTTGAAAGTGACTTCTGTTGTCACAAATGTTTTCAGGTCAGTTCAGAAAAATGAATGGCTGAGACACTATTGTACATGAGTGTTTGTGAAGGTCAGCTGTGAGGTTTGCCTTCAGCCTTTTGAGGAAGTCATTATATCTCATCTCACACTTTGAGCTAAAAGATGTGCTGTTACCAAGCCTGGTCAGGTTAATCACACTGTACTGCAGGTATGCAAACATGCAGGTTTGTGTGTTAGCTTTTGACACTACTTTGCTATTGCCTTTTAATTAATTCTCTTGGCCCAAATGTAATGAGCATTGTAAGGCATTAATATGCTAAGATGGTAAAAAAAGATGCTTTTATGTTTTTAATACAGTGTGAATAAAGAAGCAATAGTTATCAGTTTACAGCATTTTAGTTGTTTTTTATAAATGACAAAAACTATGCACTAAAAAAAAAATTATGACACTAAATTTACAGGGAGAAGACCTAGACAGGTGTTTTAACCCTATGATGAACCTTTCAGTTTAATTTGGATCTAAATGGTTTAAAAGCTGAAACAGAGATTAGAATTTTGTTGATTTTTTTGTAGCAGGCATAAACTTATTTGATCTTAATGGTAAAGGGATAGGGGAATGTTCAATCATGGGCAAAATGATTTTTGGACCAGAAAGAACCACCTCTGGTTTCAGAATGCCTCTAAGAGTCAGTGGGGCTGAAAACCACCAACCTCTCTAAGCAGCAATTGAAATACTTTTGCACATTGGATTGGGTATATTTTTAATATCTGCTGTTGCCTGTGAGAGGCTTGTTTCTTCCCTCCTTTCTAACACACAAGAGGGAGAGACTCCATGGTGATGGTTTCTAATGGTTCTAATTCTCTGAGAGAAAACTAAATCTCTGGGGTGCTCTAATGCAAATAAACACTGTCCCTTTCTAGCTGTGATAAATTTCTGAACCTGGTGTCTTTATGAATTGTCTGAAAAAAGATGATTATTTGCCTAAATGAGCTCTATAAATAAGCATTCTATATTTTAACAGGTGTGGTTGCCACTGCAGTACAGCTGCTGTAGCTGGGGAGAAAAGACATTCTATTTTAATGAAGTAGCAGAAAGGCTTTGCATTTCTTTGCTTGAATTCAGTGCATAATTAAAAACATATAGAAAGTTATTTTGTAGTGTATATACCCCATAATACTTAGTAGTAAATAGGTAGCACACATTATCTTTGTCAAGTAAGTATGAGGAAACAGAGCATGCTACCAGCAGCAATGGATCTGGCAAAACTTGTGGGTTTGGTGATAAAATTTCCAATTTCACACTTATTCTCAAGTCAAAAGGGACAGGAGATAGCTGAAATGCCTCTGAGGAGGGCAACCCTGAACATCTCAAAGTTTAAGAGGGCTCTGTGACTGATTGCTGCTAAGGGTGGATTTACAGACACACTGTTTTCAGAAAGCATTTAAAGTTGCAAAGCAGTATCAGTTCCATGCAGGTTTTGTCCACCTATTTTGGGCCTGTGTTTGGCCAAGGTGTGAATTTTATACAAAATTTTCCTGATTTTTTTTTATTTTTATTGAGTTAAACACATGTGGTTCTACAGCTGTCACTGGTGCTCTCTGGACAGAGGTGTGTGGTTGTATCTTGTCCCTTTGCTCTGTGATAAATGTGACACGTTGCTTTTCAGGTGTAAGTTGGTTGGTTTTCAGAACAAATTCATCTCATTGGGTCCAGTGGCAATGTCAGAAGAGGCAAGGTGCATAAATCTGTCTCCCAGGCTGTAGAGCAGAAGCTCTGCACTTTGTTTCACCATGAGGGAGAGTCAAATTCTCACCTGGTGCATGTTGACACAGGCTCTGAAGCCAGTGAACCTTTCCAGTGATCTCTGGACACAGATGGTTGTCATTACTTCCAGAGGCCACCATACCTAAGCTCATCAAAGAGTGGAGTGATAAAGCTGCTTCTTGATTTCTGGATCCTAAAGACTGACAGGAGTAATGACTGGGCCTCCCACCACAATGGAGAGCTCTCTGGCCTAGAAAAATTTCCTTATGGCCTTGTGCTTCCACCAGCAAAATTGGGTGCAATTATTTCTTTCTGTAGCAAAAAAGACATTGAGGTCTTTCCTCTCCCAGTCTGGAAGCAGCAGCTTTGAGTTCCTTTGCCTGTAGATCTGCCATGACTTGCTGTGCCTTGCAGGGTGCTTTGTTTACCCTGCAGAGATGCCTTTGTAGGAGACCTTATGGAAGAAGACTGGAAGGAATTGTTGTGCATGGGATTTTCAGGAGATGTTTTTGTAGATCAGAAGTGTCCAACTGTCTTGCAGAGGTGACTTTCTGAAGTCAGGTGGAGAAACAGATCCATGAGTAGTGACTGCCATGGAATTGATGCAAGTCAGCTCCTGTCACTGCTCCCAGCTGTAGGTGCAGGGATGTGAGGCAGTGCTTGCCAAAATCTCTGCAGCATCACTTGGCAGGTTCATGTGCTGCCTCTGAGTACCTCTGCTCTCACTGAGCCTGGACAGACAGTTCCAGCTATTACTTTAATGCTGTGCAAATAGTCTTTTTACAAAGTGGGTTTTAGATTTTAACAACAGCACTTTTTGCAAGAGTTGATATTTCTTAGTGTTCTCCCAGCATTCAAAATGTCAGGGCCCTTGGGAAATAGCAGGCCTAATGTACAGTGGTCAATGCTAATGAAACTTCTAAATATTTCCTCTTGTGTCAGGATGTTGAAAATTCTTTGCTTTTGTTTAACTTGCTTTGTGATTTCCATGCTCTGATTATTTTTTTTTCCCACCCAGGTTGCTTAATGCATGCCATAACCAGAACACTTGTTTCTCTGTGTGGAAAACATACTGTTTCTGGGGCAGAAATGCAGACCTTATAACTGAAGTGCTCACCTCTTCCTAATTATACTTGATTTTTATTTTAACTGTTGTTGTCTCTGCTGATAATTGTCAGGTCTCAAAACTCTCTTCTTGAAGAGTGTGCTTTTGAGTGTTGTTGGAGAGGGCTGCTTAACCCAAACAGAAAAGTAATTCTTTGTAATCCACTGTTAGCTCTGAGTCAGTTTGTGCTTGTGGAACTGCCAGATTGACTTAAAGCTTTCTATTGCTTCTTTTTGGGGTTTTGGCAAGGAACTTGTCTGGCACACTGGGCAACCCTGTCCTTCCTGTACAGGAGGCTGATCTTCCTGAGAAATAGACCTTGTTCTATTTTTCTCTACAGCTGCTCTCAGCCTGAGTTGCTCTTAAACTTTTGGAGACGCTTTCACAGACCTGGTCACGTTGTCCAGAGCCAGCAGCACGGGGGGTAAAGTCATCCTGGGTAGCCACCTCTGTGTCCCTCTGTGTGGGAGTGCTGCTGCTTTTCCATGCCTGGAATCCCCATGAGGGTTTTGAGGATGGACAGGTTTCCTTATCGCAGAAAGGTGCAAATACCAGAGACTGGCCATATTTGTGTCTTTTTGGAGACTTCCAGGATTCAAGGGTGCTAGCTTCTCACTGGTATTGCCAAACCATGTTGCAGTGCTGTGGGATGGCTCCTAGCATGGGAATGCCTGCTCTGCAACAAATATGAAAGAAAACATGGGCTGAAGTGTCAGTGAAGGAGCCCTGAGCACTCACACTGAATGTTGGTACATTTGGGCAGCTGCTGTGTCTGCCAGCTGGAGCAACATGAGGTGTTATTTTCATGTGAATCTTGGAATGTTTTCCTGAAGTTGTGTTCCTCACCCAACTTTATTTCAAACAAGACTCTTTTGGTGATGGGGAGGAAAAGCAATCCTAAGTTCTGAAGTTGAGAAGTTCAGTCAGGATGTCTGAGCTGGGTCTGTCATGACCTAGCACAAACAGCAACAGCATCATGGCTTCTTTAGTACTTCTGGAATTAGTCCTCAAAACTCTTGGATCTATGATTGCTGAAGGAAATTTCCTGGGCCCTTTTACACACATCACTTAAATCAGTTATATATCAGTTATATATCAGTTCATCACTTATATATCAGTTCAAAAGTATAGAAAACAAATACACAAATGGTATAGGGCCCTATAGAATCTTTTTAGAGAGAGGGATATATTTGAGTATAGAAGCTTAACTGTCCTTTTAAGTCCCTGTATAGCTCCTAGAGTATTTGTCACTGCCACCTCTTTGAAATGGAAGAGAAGAATCTGCATTTTCTGAGACAGAGTGAATCTAGACTGGCATTGTTCTTTCTCTTTATCAGGAAAATATTCCAACATTATTCCAAGCAAGATGAGCACTGCAGACAAAGCCTCATCAGGATCCCAGTGAAAGCCAGTCATTAACAACCTTTTGCATCTCAGGATCTCTATTAGCATTGTGTCTTTGCACACTGCTTATTTCTCTATGCTGAAGGACAGCAAGTAGGAAAAGCCCTTTGGGACTGAGTCTGCAGGCAGCATTACTCTGGCTGGGAGGTGTTTCTGTCCCCATTCCTTTCCATTTCAGTGTTCTGTGTGTGACCCTTTGACATTTGCATATGGCAGGAGTCAGAGAGAAAACGGTGAAGGATTTGCCTGAAGGAAAGTAGACTCTGCTAAGAGAAGGAGACTCTGAACCTGGGTTATGCACACAGTCTGAGGGGTGAGGCTGGCTGGCTCTAAATATTATTAGTGTGACACAGAAATGATGGTCTCTGGCTCATGGCAGAGACAATGGTCCCTGAAAGACTGAGAGATCTCTGGCTTAGGGAAAAATTTGTGGAGAAGCAAAATCATCTGTGTGAAAATAAGGTGTTTGAGACAGTAAACAGCATAATTCCCATGGCAGTTTCTAGCTGTCACTCCTGGAAATACACATGTTCCTAGGATAATTTTTTCATCCTGCTTCCTCCATGGGATGCTATGATATCCCAGATGTTAGACTTGCCCAGATAGAGACTCGGTGCCTCTATAGATGTTTTCCTTCAGATATCTCAGAAAGCATCCCTGAAGTGTTACTCTGATGTCTCCCTGGACTTGCTGAAGTCTCAGGAACCATTTTCTCAGCTCTGGGACTTGAGATGGAACATGAGGCCTGAGAACTGTCAGGGAGAGGTGCCCAGCCTGGTCTCCATCAGATGTGCAGGTACCTCAGGTGCCCAGGAACTGGTGCCTTAAGAGTAAAAGTGACCCAGTTGAAGTCAGAGGCTGAAATGGCTGCTGTGGTAGAGGAAAAATGCATTGAGGGGAAAAGGAAGGAGTGTTAGGGTCAGGACCACTGAAGGAGACTTAACTCCTTGATGGATGTGAGAGCAAGTCAGGTTACCAGATATGAAATTGGCTTCTCTGGTAAACTCACCCTGCTGTGACTTCTACCATTACTGAGCTGTGGAGGTTTTACAAATACACCTGGTAACAGCACATATAATACATGTGTTCATTATTTATAATCTGGCAAAGTTCACATACTGCTTTTGCATGAATGGTATTGGTTGATAATTGTGTTGGAAGCTTCTGTGATGACGATTTTAAAGCTTGTACAGCAATAAACACAAATCCTGCAGTGCTGTGTGTTTTAAAGTCCCTATTCACAAACTGATCTGACGTTGAAGGACTGAATGTAAACAGCTGTGCAGATTTCTGTGAAGCTACACTGGTTTACATCAACAAGGGTTGTGGCCTAAAATGCTTGGGTATGTTTAACACAGTGCATTTGTCCAAAAATATGATGAAAAGTCCCTTTGCAGTGCCAAGAAAATTGTCCCACAAGCAGTGGAGCGCACTCAGTCCATCATTGCCAGGTCGGTCAAGGCTGAATAGCTCCCGACAAGCCCCAGAGCTGGGGAAATGCCTCTGTAATTTGTCTTCTGACACTGCACTGCCTGCAGCTCTGCCAAGGAAATGGAAAAATGTGGGGAGAGCCCTGAGCAACCCATCACAACACAGTGAATCCAGCTTCCAAAACTATTCTAACTGGGATGCTGCTCTCCTCGCACATGCCAGCAGCTACAACAAACCAAACCAAACAAAAGCAACAAGCCTCCTCTTTGGAAGAAACAAGGGTGGGGGAAATCACATGATTTGATATTTAGTGAAAGTAGCATAAACATGGCAGTTTGTGCAGCAGGGTTGGGAAACCAGAGGCAAGTCTAGATCCGTGTAGGCTCCTCGCTTCAGGTCCCAGTTTTCATATGCCTCTGACCAGCAAGAACTCAAGGAAGCACAGAAGCTTTTCCTTTTGGTCATGTTCTGCATCATGCACTTTATTGTGGCAGTACATCCTGAGACAGCTTTAGGTGAAGTGGAGCAGGAGCTGCTCATGCAGACAGAAAATCTCTACTGGCACCAGTAGGTGAGGTGCTGAGTGCACAGGGAATGGTCTGTACTGTGTTATTGTCCTAGTATGAAGCGAGGAGAACTCAGCAAGAGGCTGTTCTTGAAGCTTAGGACCCTCAGAGGTTGGATGCAGTACAATTGCTAGCTTTGCTTTGTGTCATGGACACGTAGGGTCACGCCAGGGATCTCCTGAATCTCCAGGGTGCTTTGAGACACAATGCAGCTTTCTGCTCATGCCACTATATAATGTCCAAAATCTTTTCCTGTTTGTGCCATGTTTCCTCTTTATTTTTTTCCCTTTTTTTCAGACATGTTATTAAATACTGTACTTTTTATTCATATAAAGTAGATTTTTTCTTTTGATAAATACATTCTTCAAACAGAACTTAATGGCAGAAATTTCCTGAGCAAAAATAAACCACATCTCTGGCTTGAAGCTGTGCTAGTGAGAAAACATAGCTCTTTTCATCTTCAAAGCACTGTGCAAACTTTAAATAATGTTGTTTTTTGTTTTTTAAATCAGGCCTGTGAAGTATGTATTAATGTTCCAGATGAAAGATGGGAACCAAGAGGAGAGGTTAAGTTAAAGTTGTTGGGATCAGAGCCAGCATTGCATATTCTCTGGGCTGCTTGGGCCTATAGAATAAGAGATTCACACTTATTCACACTTCTGCCAGTCCATAATCATAGAATATCCTGAAGTAGAAGGGACAAGGATCATTTGTCCAGCTCTGCACAGACACTCCAACAATCCCAGCCTGTGCCTGAGAGCACAAGCATTGTCCAAATGCTCCTGCAGCTCTGTCAGCCTTGGGGAGCCTGGTCAGTGCCCCACCACCCTCTGGGGAAAGAACAGTTCCTAATGTCCAACCTTCCCTGACACAGCTTCATGTCATTCCCTCAGGTCCTGCCACTGAGCACCGGAGAGAAGAGATCAGTGTCTGTTCCTCCACTTCCCCTCATGAGGAAGCTGTAGAAATTATTTAGATGTAATAAAATTTACAGGGTGGAGATTCACTCGGAATGAATTTGTGTAGCCTTATTCAAGTGCCAAGGAGAAGCGCCACTGAGCAAACAGTCCTCATTTATTACCTACTTTTGAATGATTAAGATAAACTTTCTACCTGTTGGAAAGAAAGTAAAACACAAAGTTTCCAGCATGCTTCATGCTGCAGCCCAGGACAATATGCATACTCAGGCTGACATACACAGAATTTCATTGTGGGATTTTTCTTTTTTGTTGTTGTTGTTTCACTGAGGAGTGTTTTTATTGCTTTGGTATGAGATGCTGTGCTTCTCTACAGCAAAGATATGAATGTGGCCTTGGTGCTACACTAATGACCAATTTACTGATTTACAAGCACAGACCAGTGAACATGATCTGTTGTAAGTGTGTAAGAACTTGTAATTGATATTAGAATTTGGCAGAACATGGAAGTCTAAACATGCCTCATTTAAGTCCCCGCAGCCATTGCTGGCAGTGTCCATCCATTAGTCCCAGTGCCCTGGGAGTTAGCAGGAGCAGATCAGAAAATGTTTTTAATGAATGTGTTAAACAGCTGAGAATGTTCTTAGGAGTGGAATAAACCTGTTTGGCTTTGCCATTGGTATGAACTGTTCACAGGAAGTGTTTCTAGGATAAGGACCTCTTATGGGTGTTAAAAAAATAAAGTGTATTTGGGGTTTTCAGGCTCTGGAGAAATCCGAGCAATATCTTTAGGAATGGATGTGTCATATTGCAGTGTGGTGAGTTTATGATGTCCTGGCACCTGTTGAAATGATCAAGTCTCTTTATTCCAAGCATGTTAACACAAGCAGCATTGTAACTTAATGATTTAATTTATTTCCTATCTCATTCTTGCAAATGTTACAAAGCAAATAAGAAGGAAATAGAAAATTAGGATGAGATCTGGGATATCTGAAGTGAGAGATTTTGAGTCCAAAATGTTATACAGATGACAGGCAAGTACACTTGAACCAAATGAAAAAAAGAGTTGATTTATAGAAGCAACTGTTGTTTATACACAGGTCACCAAAGGAGCACTTTAGGGAAATCGGCAATAAATTAAGATGAACTGAAGGCAGGAGATGGGATGAAAGAATGAGCCTACCAGAGTAATTCAAGCACATCCCAGTTGAAAGGTCAGGTTATTGAGTGGTAGCTACCATTCCCATGAGATCAGGACAGGGGAAGGCAGCCAGATGCTTCCCAGATCCTGTTTTATTATCTGGAAGGCTTGACTTACTAAGGAGCAAGATTTTCATTTGCAACTTCAAATGGATGTGAGGGGGTTCAAAATGCAACCCATGATCTGAAACTGGCTTCAGCCATTGCTTGTTTTCATAAAGCACTGCCCACAGCTACAGCTGGGCTTGGCAGTCACTGCCCTCAGAGCTGTAAAGAACATTGCCATGAACATCCACCGACTGGAGGGAGCAAAGAGGAAGCACTGCCCCGGAGTCCCCCAGGCTTCCAGTGAAATCTGATCTCCTTGGCACGGGAGTACCTGCTGCTACCTGCAGGAGGCTGAGCCTTATGGCAGCTCCTTGGGGGAGTGAGCTTTCGAGCAGTCATGTGTCACTTGGGTCCAGCTGTGCTGTTCAAACCAGGCTGTTCTTTGCCTTTGAGACCTCAGCAAAGCTTCTCATGGCGTGCAAGGAAGACTTGAGTGTCCTGCCTGCTCAGTCCTGGCTTAATTTGTGTGCAGCTGCTTGAGTGAGTTTGGAGAATTCCAGGAGGAGCACAGGTTTCCATTCTTCAGAGCATGACAGTGCAGAAGTGGCTGGGAGGGTGTTCCAAGGTGTGGGAGCCGTGGGACAGCAGGGAGAGTCCCACGTGTGCATCCTTTGATCGGAAGATTGCACTTCTGTCCACTTAATCTTTGAATTAATAACAGGTATTTGAGCATTATAAACAATGGCCACATTTGGACAAGATTGTCTGAAAAGCTGTCATCTTTTCTGTTTGTTTTGGTTAAACTCAGCATCTGATTTGCCATGCTGCCTTCTGCTGTGTTTTGAATTATATCTTTCAGACCTACCAGGAATGAACTAGTTGCTAATCTTCAAAGAAAGTCTTTTTAAAAAGAAATTGCTTTAGGAAATGCTGTTAAGCATTGTTTATGTGTCTCTGTTTTTCTCATCTTTTCCCCTGGACAAAAGTCAATATTCCTTCCTACTGGTAAGAGGATAAAAAGCTACAGCAGGTGTTGGCTCTCCAGTGCATACAGATGAAGAAGGAAAAAGGACTATCTGGGATTGATTTTTTTCTCAGATTTTCAGAGAAATGTGGTATTATTCTATATTCATAGGTTGTTTGATGCTTTGTCCTCTCATAAATAGTTTAGAAACAGCTGAATTTCTTGTGAAGGTAGATTGAGTTGGTTTGGGGTTTTTTTGCTTGCTCCTTACATTTCACATGGGAATGTCTGTAGAACTTCTTACTACTTTTGGATAAAGGGCTGCATGTGTTCGGATGAGAGATTCCAGTGTTGTGTAATGCAGACATATTTCAACAACACCAGTTATTTTAGAACTAAATTGGAAATATTGAGACGTTACCTTATTTAGCATCTTCCTCTTCTGTGTCTGACTTTCTTGTCCTTGACATGGAATATATAAAAATTCCCCAGCTAGCATGCCCTTGCTGCCCAGCACTGTGGGAGGGCCTGGAGCAAGCGGGTGATCCCTAAAAGGTTTTAATAATGTATGAATGGAATTAAAGTAAATGCAGGTAAAATTTTGACCTTTTATATCTATAGAATTATAGACAGAGGCATCCTGGGAGAGGGGTTTGATATATAGGTGCCCTGGGGGCAGGGAGAGAGCACTGTCACTGTAGGGTGTGATGTTACAACGCTCTTGACTTATTGCCTTGTCACACCAGAGCCTGGAAAGCCCCACGGTGTGGAATGGCAGCTCTCCTGCCCCTGTGCAGCACCACAGAGCCCTGGGTGGGGTGTGGGGGCTGCCCAGAGTGGCTCTGGCTGCTGGCAGAGGGAATAGCTGGTGGTTGCTGCTCCAGAGGAGGTTTGGCCCTGCAGAGAGTGGATTTTACACCCTGCAAGTTACACATGAACCCTGCTCAGGGGTGGCGTGGGGGGCATGGGGAGACTGCCCTGACTCCCTTTCTTCTCCACCTCTCAGCTCCTCTTGGAGCTGGCAGCACATTGCTGCAGGGGAGCAGAGCTTGTGGGCTGGGGGGTGTGTGCACAAGCTTTCCTCCTCTGCTGGGGTTTCTTCCTGGGGACACCTGGGATCCAGCAAAGGAAGAAAACCATGGGGCAAGGCAGCCACAGAATGGGGGTTTGGATTAATAGGATGCATCATAGCTGTCACTGATTTAGGGCTCTGCTGTGCCCTTGGAAGTTTAGAGGGTGGTTTTCGTTTTCTGTTTCTTTTTTTTTTTTTCCTTCTTTTTCATGGTTATAAAATACGTTATTGAATTTATAAAAGATGGTCACAAAAATTTAAGTTAATAAAAGGACTAAGCTACAATCTAAAGCTTCATCCTGGCAGCCTCTTTGCTGCATGAATAAAGACTCTGCAGTGTGGCAAGTTGTACAGTAAAATCACACTAAGAAATAGCAATGAAAACAACTAATAAAAACTGATATAAACCTCTAGTTTTAAGAATTAATTCAAATAGGGCAGAAAACAATGCATAATTTTCAAGATGGTGATTGGAAAAGGGTGGAAATATCACTTTAGGCTTATAATTTTGTGTTCACATAAATCAAATTTAAGTAGTCTCCTATTGCTGACTATGAAAAAACTATTCCAAGTTGTAATTTTGTTACACATGTTTCTTGTGAGTGGTTTTATTAGTTTTTAGATAATATCAAACCTCTAAGGACAGGCCTGATGCTGGAATAATTGTAGATTTTCTCTTGCTCTGCTGTTTAAAACTTTTTAACCATTCTGATCTCAAAGCAGAAATGCTGGTCCAGAGAAAAATGGACTTTGACTACAAGAATCACAGCAGGGATCTATGGGTTTCTGCTTTGCATCTTGTTTCACTGCAGCTAAAACACAGGTGAGACCAGATTTTGTTCTGCATTTGAGCTTACATAAATTCAGATCAACCCCTTAGGAAAGCTCTCCAGG
The DNA here is from genome assembly GCA_013401135.1 of Cettia cetti. Lineage (NCBI taxonomy): Eukaryota > Metazoa > Chordata > Aves > Passeriformes > Sylviidae > Cettia > Cettia cetti. Next base: position 111,527 of record VZUI01036523.1, on the reverse strand, counting down.
CTGTTTGGAGGCACAGCACGACTTGGGGAAGCAGGAGGTTTTTGGCTTCTGGCTTGGCTTTTGATCAGTGAGGATTTCCTGAAAGAAAATAATTTTGAACAGTGGCCTACAAGTAGCCAGTAGCCATTATAAATTATGTTTTAAATATTAGTGACTGGTCTTCATTTAGCCTTGGAGGACTTGTGGAGAGGACAGTGAGGGCTTGATCTCAGTCATGAGCCTGTGATTGAACTGAGTTAGCAAAGGACTTGATGTTTTCACAGAAAACTTGCATAAGCCTGAAAGCTTCTTAGCAACTATTTATAAATTCATCTGTCTCCAAAGTAACTTTGTAACCTTGTATATAGTGCATCTGGCTTTAGGGGAAAATCAGATTTAGTTTTCAGGAGACTCCCAGCAAACCAGTTCATGTTTGCTGTACAGGACCAGTCACTGTTGGCAGTCCTTTATTTGGCTTTGGGCACTTTGGGTGTTGTAGCCTTAGACCTGTGCCTTGCCCCTGCTTACTGTGCAGCAGCCTGGTAGGGACTGAGAAGCCCCAGTGCTGCAAATGCAGAAGGACAACCCTGAGGGGATCTGACCTGGCTGCAGGACCCAGAGGTTGTGATTCTCTGCAGTGCTCCCAGGCTTTATGTGCATTTGCCATGTTTCTCCTTGATAAACAGCTATTCCAGTGTCAGCAGGCCTTGACAGAGTTACTTCCGTGGCAGGGGGAAAAAAATATCAGTGTAAGGCAGCTCCATTACATAACAAAGGTTATCTGGAGACACAGATACTCTGAAAGTCCCCTCTGTTCTTTTCTATTTCCAGGGACAATCAGCTTATTCTCATTTTAAGAGCTTACTATCAGTTCTGACCCATTTAAAATTCACCTGCCAATTGAATTGTATGACAGGACCTGGCTGACCCAGGAACAAAGGGAAATGTTCATATCTTTTAATGAACTGCCTCAGACCGAGAGCTGAGAAGAAAAAAGGGAAAGAACAGAATCAGCTCTATGAGAAACAAAACTTTTCTTTACAAGGCAGGGAATAGGAGCTTTCTTAGTAAAATATTGTAAGTGGCTTTGCTCTATTATCTGTTAGCAGCTTCACATCCTTGAATCATTTATTCTTTCACAAGAAAGGAAGTTTGCAAGTGGGTGTTTCTCTGTGCATAGGCTCCTTCCCTTTTCTAATGATGATTCTGCCAGCCTGCTCCTCCCTTCCAGCCCTCTCCCAACAGAGAGCCCAGGGCAGAGGATGGTCAGTCTGTGTCCATTCACACATCTGAAATTCTTAGTTCTTTTGCCCATGTCCTTACAGTTACTGTTGCTGAAGTTACTTGCTGATGTAATTTTTCAGGCCAGTAACATAAGTACTGCTGTGCTCAGTTTATCAGCATTTTTTCAAAACAATTTATACATCCAGAGCATTCCTTTAACACTGAGTTTTAAAAATGCCTCACATGTCAGGGCCAAAGGCAAAAGAAGGTATATTTCTTTGTCTTTTTTTCTTATTTTTCCCTTTTTTTTTTTTCCATGCAGCTGTTGGAAATAAAATGCAATGCACAGCTCCGGGGTTGTTTATAACCGGCGTCTCTTGGCACCCAAAGCTGCTTGGCTTTCTTACATGTAAAGTTTTGCCCCAACATCAGGCCTAATTTATAGTTGATATCCAGGACAAGGAGAAGTCAAAGGAAAAGTGATGTTTCCTAGGGAATGAGAAGCCCTTGCCTGGCACTCATGAATTACAAGGCTGAACTTTTTAATGTGTCTCTCCTCCTCCTTTTGCTCGGTTTTGTTGCTGCCTCCAGTAACATTTTTTCTGACTATAGTACCATTGACTCCTGTGATAGTTTAATAGTTTCTGCTGTTTACACAGTTGTCACTTAAATTGTTGTGATTTAAATTTGCATGCAGAGTTGGTAAGTGCTCAGAGTTTACGGGTGCTACCCCAAAGGTAATTTGTATTCCGGGTGTTGGAGTTGTCTTGGTAACACTTAGGTGACTGGAAACCATTTGCAGAGGGGAAGTTTAATTCTGATATTGCTCACCAGTTCCAGTCCTGGGGTTCCAATCCAGCTGGGTGGTGTTTGCTAGTGACAAACCTTCTGACTTTACTTTGTGGCCAGGGACTTCGTGGGATCTTACCTGGGCTGCTGTTTAGAAAAGATTTGGGAAGGACATATGAAAATTATTCCTCTGCTTCTACCTTCATTTCTGACACACTGAGCAGGAGGATGCTGGAGTTCCTTCTGCTGGAGGCTGAATTTTAATCTCTGAAATTCAGTTTTCATTTCTGATGCTACTTTTTGATTTCTGGAGGGTACTGATTAGCAGGGGCCGCAGGTCACTTGCCACACTGCCAGTATACGTGATGTAACAGACTTTAAAGATAAAAAAGTTAATTAAAAGTCCAGCTTATTACCTTAAAATTGTACACACAGATTAATTGTTTCAGTGTATGTTAATGCTGGAGACCCAGAAAATTACTGAAGTATTGCAAGTTCAGGACTCCATACTCTAGTAGCCAGGCAATTACAGACTGCTGTTTTGAATGGTCTAAAGTCATATTGCTAAATTTTTTTTATTGCTGGAAAGTGTCTGGTACTTCATTCTGGCTGCCCTGGAGAGAAAGAATTGGTATTTTATCACCTGCAGGGACCCAGTACAGAACAGCATGAAAGCATAATAAAACAGTCATCTCAGAGACATTTTCATGGTCACTATCTCCTATAAATCCATTCATAGCTCTTCTTATGAAAATCAAGGTGACAAAAGACTTCATCGGGAGACAAATGTTGATACAATGTCTTGAGTTTCTGGGTTTTCTTGCAGCAAAAAGTACATTTTCTTTACTACATTCAAATCTGGACTTAAATAATATCAGTGCATTATTGCAATACATCATGGTGAAAGAGGCTTTTAGAGCTAATCTGAATTGGAGTAGCTACAGTGACTTCAGAGCAGACAAGCAATTTCTCACACCAGCTGAGGGCATGGTGCACGTTGGGTATTTGGAATTGCAGACTGAAATCTGCAGAGCTGTTTCTACATCATGCAAGAAATGCTTTCTCTGCTTCTTGTTTTCCTTCCTTTTTTGAATGAACCACAGGAGAATAAAGCTAAAATCCACTTTTATATTGCTAGAAGAAAGATTGAGGCTTTCGTAGTGACTTATCTTAATAGAGTCTTCTCCTTTTTATATCTCTGGATGGTTTCCATAGGTTTTACCTAGATTAATCACTTGGCCTCATGGAAAAAAAAAAAAGGTAAGAAACAAATGGGAGGGGAAAGTAATAATCATTTGGGATAATTATATCTATGGATGTCTTTGGCTTATGGTACTTGATCTTTCAGCAGTGTTCATGTGGGACTCCATAAGCAGTAAAAAGTTCACAGTTCCATAAAAATTTATATTCCCATTATTCTCGTAAAACACAAGTAATCACAGAATAGTTTGGGTTGAAAGAGACCTTTAAAGGTCATCTAGTCCAACCCCCTGCCATATCAACTAGATCAGGTTGCTCAGATTCCTCTCCAACCTGACTTTGAATGTTTCCAGGGATGGGGCATCCACCACCCTCTCTGGGCAACCTGTGCCAGTGTTTTACAATGACGTAAAAAATATCTTCTTTATATCCTTCTATTTCCCTTATATCTTATATACTATACAAAAAATCCTTGTTATAAGATTTCTTATGTTTCTTATTTTGTGTCTAGGTACACGCTCCTTTGAATGCAGCCCAGGACACGTTTGGTTTCTGGGCTGTGAGTGCACATCTCTGGGTCGTGTCCAGCCTCACATCCACCAGCACCCCAAATCCTTGACAGGGCTGCTCTCAGTCCTTCTCAAATACCTTTGGAAATCAGTTCAGAGACACAGGAGACTTCGTTATGCTTGTCAGTCATACTTTGTAAGGTTATGTTTTAAGATGCTTTTTTCTTGCAGAGTCACGGGAATTGCTGATGAGCGTGACTGCTTAATAATGGAGTGAAAAGAAAAACTCCTTCTGAAAGCAGAGAAATCTGTCTGCAGCTGATGCTGTGCTTCCAGTGACATAGGGATTGCTTATTAAACCACACCTTCTCTGGGTTTGCTTTGGGATCATTTCCCCCACCGAGCACTAACGGATGGAATGCTGCATAGGGCCAAAGGCAGGATGCTCCATCTTCATGGCTTTGTTGCATTTGGCTGGAAGGGGCTTGGCTTCTTAAATCAGGGGAAAACTCAATTAATCAACATCTCCTTGCACAAAGGGGGAGGGTTGTTTGTGTTTAAAGGCAGCAGGCAAATTGGTTTCTCTTTGTCTTGGCCTTCCTGTGCTATTGCCTTGCTACTCCTCCATCTCCAGCGAGACTCACAGGTCCTTTGTTGCCTCCTGCTCATTTCCATGGCAGCCGATCCCGGCGTGGCAGGCCCAGGCCAAGCAGCCCCGTGTGGAGGAGCCGCAGGGAGGGAAACGGCCGGGTGTGGGAGCAGGGCAGAGCAGGAGCAAGAATGGAGCCTGTCACTAGGACAGGCTGTATGTAATTGCATAAATTCCATCAAGTGCATCCCATGGTTTCAAGCCCCTGGAAGCTGTAAATAATGTGTTTTAATTAATGGGTTGCCAGGAGCTTTAAAGGAAATCAGATTGGACCGAGGGCTGCAGAATTCGGCAGCTGTGGTGGCTGGAGCATATGAGCACTTTGACTAACTGCTGGTTGTTCATTTCATTTTAATTAAATGACTTGCAGAGCTGAAAGCTCCTGCCATCCTCACCTGGTTACTGTTGAAATCCATGATACGTGGAGCTGGGGAATTGGGCAAAATTGGTTGACAATAGCAGGGAGAGACTGTCTCAAGACTGTGCAGGGCTGTTAACTTCAAAGTCATGCAAACCACAACGTTTCCTGCATGGCATTTCTTTGTGTGATCCTTGTGGTTTGGGTTTTATGTTTTCTGTGTGCAGTGTGATTGGTGGTGACCAAGAAGCCTCTCGTTTCCATCCTGTGCTACGAGCATTAGGGCTGGCAGTGGGAAAGGAGCAGTTGCTCTTTGCAAACGTGTAAAGTTCTGCGGAATGACGTGTGCTGTACGCCTGATTCATGCAGCATTTGGTAACACACTGAGCTGCAGAAATGAGCAGAATGAGCAGTGTAAGGGCCACTGGAGGGGAGTTTTTAATGCCTTTTCCTGTCAGTACCTCCCAGCACAACCAGGGTTAGGGACTGGCGGTCTCTGCCTCGTTTTCTCTCATGTGCACTGAGGTGTTAATGGTGCTACCGCGTGGCCTGGGGATGTGGTGGAAAGGAGGTGTCAGAGATGGATCCATGCCGATAGAAGTGGGAACACAGGAGTACCTCAGATGGACAGATAAAAGGGGATTGTCAATCCCTGGTGGGGTCCTGCTCACCAACAATCTGCCTGCTGCTCCGCCGACCTCGGATCACAGCAACTGGAGAGTAAGGGGAAATGTGCCCACTAAAAATGTTGACATGGTTCCACCATCTGCTTCTACTGTATTAACTTTCCTGACTAATTGCATGTGTGATGCTGTGCCACATGGTAGCTTTGTTCTTTACATCAAAAGACAAAGCTGCTTTGTGTTTCCTGTGGACCTTTGAACCACGCTTGCCATTGAAGGCCCTGTCAGTGTGACACAGTAGCTGTTGATGTCTTCTTGCCCTGATGATTAGAGAGCTCCGAATAAGTGATCTTGGTCATACTTGTTAATAGGTTAAAGGCTATGGATGCATGCATCATAATTTCCATGTTGTGCCTATTCAATTCCCATCCCCAGGGTACAAGTATTTAATATTGCAATGCACAAAAAAGCATGTGACAACACACGGTGATGGGTGAAGAGGTTTGTGCCTGCATGGGGGAGCTGCGTGCCCGATGCCCAGCTCTTAACCTGAGCACTTGCCTTAATGCAATGCAGGAGCCCCTCCGCTCGTGCTTCCTGGCAGAATATTAACAGACATTTGTTTGGCGCTGTTCCGCCGCAACAGACTTGGATCAGAGGATGAACCTGCTGTTCAGTCTGAAACGATGCTGGCTTTGGAGACGGGCTTGAAAATGCTTTTGTGTGTGATCCCTTACAATTCCCAGGGCTCTGATTCAGTGCTCTTAAAAAGCTAGATTCCTGGCAAATTAGTCGTTGGATACAATGAATGTCTTCTTTTCAGAGCAGCTAACAGAGCTGTAGAAAAGGTGTCTTCACAGGTGCATGCACAGGGACATCTGTGGCACTGGTCTGTCTGAAGATCATTAACAACCAGACTCTATTTTATTTTTTTATTATCTTGAACATTTCCAATGTGTTGCTGCCTAGTTAATTCTCTTTAAATTCTTTTACTATAGCTATTGGTATAATATAAGAAAGCTTTCTGTAGTGTTTGTTGTGGCATAAGGGGTTTCTGTGTGTGTTTTTGGGGTTTGTGGCATTCCTATTGTTACTTTCCATTTTCTGTTTCTGTTTTTGGTGTCTGAAGGAGTTACATATTTCAGGACTAGGGGAACTTTCTAAAATAACCCTGGGAAAAAATTTACTTCAAAAGTGCTATCATTTTGTTAGTAACAAAGTAAATGGAAAAAGGGAATGAAGCTGAAAACACTAGATTTAAGTTTTTAGAAAAATCTGTTCCTTTTATTGTTATTGACTCTTCATTCTTCCTTGACACTTCAATGGGGATTTTAATTGTAATATTTTAGCCTCCTATAAAGTAAACCATGCACAAGGGGTTTTTTCTTAACTGAACAGAGCATTTCTTGCATGTTTTGCCCTGCAACTTATTGATTAAAGTAGGACCAGAAGAAAAAGAGGAAACACCGATCCAACATTAAGCAAGTGGACCATGTATAAATTGACATAAAATGCAGTGCTGCTTCTAATAAAAAATGTATAAATGCAGCAGAACCAAACAAAATAACAGATTAATTCCCCCTGCTTTTGGCTGCCAAACAGAATGCTCAGGTGTGTTGCTGCCCGTGTAATTCCTAATTGAGAGCACAAACCCTCATTGCCTTTCCCTACTGTCCACCCACGTGGATTTGTGCATTGAACCAGCAATTCCTCCTCAGGCATCCCAGGTCTATTACACTTCTTGTATCCCCTCTCCCTATTTCCCACCCACACAAGGCATCGTTTCATGGATTGAATCTTCAAATTTCTGTTTTAGTCTATTGATCCTGACTCTTGCCTTTGCTTTTTTCTTTTTTTTCCCTTTCTTTGTTTTCCTAGGAATTGGGAGCTGTGCATTGACTTCTGTTGGGTTTCCAGCATGTCTTTAGAGTTGGATAATTTATATGACAGGAAGGAGATACTTGTGCTGTTAGTCATTACCAGATTTTTGGAAACATATACTGCTTGTGCATAGGAATGTCCTGCACATGTGTTTTACTGTGCTTACAAACACAGAGCTCACAGGTGTAAATATCAGGTTACTGTTTTTCCACACAGTTGTAAGGATCAGTATGCAGCCTGGACCCAGGCCAAGTTCTGCAAAGCAGGGTTTAAATGGTGTTTGTTTCTTTTGCTGTTTTTAAGGCTGATTTGCAGAGGAAGTGACTCTGCCTGCAGTTCTGGGCACCCCAGTGTGTAATGGTGCTCTCTGCTCTCAGTGGCAAAGGTGGCTGCTGAAATTGCTGCTGCTTCCCAGCAGATGTTCTGTGCTCTCACAGCCCGTGCTGGCCGAGCGAGCTGAGCCACAGGGCTCACACAGCTCTGTCAGGGCAGAAGCTACCAGAGCAGTGACAAATGTGCAGCCAGGGGCTGAGGCTTGCCAGAAATGCCTGATGCTGATTTGAACCGTAGATCCTGCAGCTGCAGTGAAAGTGTGACAGGGAGTTCATCGTACCTGGCTCTGTGCAGGGTTTAGGGCCCCTGGGTTTATCTCCTGCGTGCAAACTTGGTGTGAAATTCTGCTGGAGGTGCCATGTTTTGCTTTGGTGCACTTTAACCTCACAGTGTGTACACTAAATTTGGGCAACAAGAACTTAAATGCTGTGTCCAAGCTGTGAAAGGCAAATTCTGCGCCTGTAAACTTCAGTGTTGTAGTGTTTCAATGTGATAGCATGAGCCAGGTAAGGAAAGGTGGCACATCAGGCTTCAGGGGTATCCTTTGCTATCCTCTACACTGAACTTGGAGATTTTCTTAGCACCATCTATGAAAAAGGAATCAGACTTAAAAACATCAAACAGAGCAGAGAGCAGTGATAGTAGGGAAGCCTGCATTTTCCTTATATCTCACTTGGTGAAAGGATCTGTGTTCACATGGCTTTGTCTCTTTTCTCTGTCCGTGTTCACATGCCTTAGCCTCATTTCTCTAATTTTCTGAATAACTGAAGGCAATTTCATCCATAAAGTATGGCTGTTCTCTTTCCCTGGTACCTGTCTGATAAGCTATGAGCATGTGTGTAGGTGGGAACCAAAATTGCTCCATCGACTCAACCACTTCTGCTTTTCTGTCTAACTATATTTGCTCTCAGAAATAGCTTTCAGTCTGTTTTGTCCTCAGGAAACCTGGCTTTTGTCATTGGGGCATTGACTCAGGACACCAGGGACTTTTGTCATTGGCGCTTTGGTTCAGGCTGAGGGTTATAAAATCTGTACTGAAAACAGACATCACAGGGTGTCATAAAAACATCTGAGACCAATTTTGCACAGAGACCACTGAGACCAGTAATAATTATGGACTTTGGGGATGTTTCATCAGGGTAGAAATTTGGCCCCTAGTGTTCAATTCCCAGAAATAGAAAGACAGTAATATTAAGTGCCTCTTGAGGAATTTGTGGACATCCTTCTTTGTGAAATAACATACATGTAGTTGCCTCCCCAAGAGCTTCTGTCTTGCGACAATGTCTTGCTTGTTAAAAGGAGGCAAAACAAAATCCAGAGACAGACAAAGCTGGCAATTCTGTCAGCAAAAGTCAGTGTGGATGAGCTTCAGTCAAAGAAATATTTAGAAACAAACTGGAAAGTCAGAGCATACCAAATCCTTTGAAAAGGTCATGACTGCAGCAATATGGAGTTCTGGAAACACGTTCAGCTTCCCCAGCAGAGCGATGGCTGCTCTTTTCCACACACAGGAAATCCTGACTTGAGCGTAAGAGACGGCGACCGCGCCTTCAGACGTGGAGGAGAGACGTGGGCAGGCCCTTGGCTGTGCCACAGATCTGCTGCACGAGTCCTGGCATGTCATTTCATGCCTCTGTGTCCATGTACCTGTAAGGGAGGACATGACTTGTGCATTTCCAGGTTCTCAGATCTCTTAATGGGAGGAAGTTTTCTGATAGTCCTTCCATTTAGTGCTACCTTGTACAACCTTTGTTGTAAGGAAAAATCCATTTGCTGAAGGCAAACCTTGTCTATGCACTTGGCAGCCTTCTTGTCACTGTTGTTGCTGATGAGGAAGAGCCTGGGTGAGATTTTGTCAGTGGCATGTTTTGACACTGAGTGGTGGGTGGTTTCTCACACCTGCTGCGCAGTGTCACACAACAATGAGGTTGATTGGTGGCATCCAGAGGTGACTGCAGGCTGGACAGGGCTGTCAGCCTGTTTCTGAGCAAAGCTGGAGTGGATTTCAGATGCTGGTAGGAAAATCTATCCCTTCCTTCCCTTCCTCTGCAGAAAAGACATGATTTTCCAATTTACAAGTACAGTGTGGGGGAAGATGGTTGGTTTTCTTGTGTGTTTTTTGGTTGTTTTTTTGTTTGTTTGTTTGTTTTTATCCAGAAACTTGAACATTGAGGTGATGAAGGTTCCTGGAGAATAAAAATGAGGAAACAAAACCTGGGCCTGTACAGCTTAAAAGATGACTTATGATTTAAGGGTGGATTTTAAAAAATGGAGAAAGCTGAGGAAGAATGGAGGGAGCAGATGTTGGAGGGAGCCTTGCCTGAAGGAGTGTGGGGCATGTTCCTCTGAAGGGAGGGAAGCAGCGCTTGAGCTTTCTGCCTGGGCTGTTCCCAGCTGCAAAGCTCCCTAGGACAAAGCCCCAGAGCCCCAACTAAGCCTTCAAACTTGCAAGGAGAAGTTGTCCTGAATACCAGGCAGTATATTTGACAGACCTCTAATGCCCTCCAATGAGCGTGCCAGTCCAAGTGGACTTTTTGTCCTTGATTTCTCTTCTGGGAAGAAGAGAAATCCTGCTTTTCCTGTTGGTGAAACATGGTTTGTTTGTAGGGACAAGTGCTGCATTCATTACACCAACATATGTATTTGGTAAAAAACAGAGGAAGCTTTGAGCTTACAGCCCCTTTTTAGAGACTGAAATGACAGCAGCAACCCGAGGACAGGTTAGGGAAAAATACTGTTCAGTTTTACCCTCATTTATGTGAGTAAATTTAGGAAGAAGGGCCTGTATTTGTTAGTTGAAGTCACTTTAATTTCATACATGAGAACAGTATGTTGTTTCAACATCCTGCTTTTCGTAGATTTCAATTAGGCTCTGACATTTTCCTTACATTAAATTCAATATTAAACATGAAAATGGATTGAAATAATTCTTAATAGGAGGCTTATACATATTACCATTTAAAATGTACAAAAGTGGATACCTTTGATACTAATAAAAATTACAGGTGACATTTCTTTTTCTTCTTTTAAAGTGGTTGGTTTGATTTGATTGATCTGTGGGGCTTCAGGCTCTACAGCTGAATGTTTTGGTTACTTGAGCAGCAGCTTCAGGCAGCCCCAGAGCCTCTGTCTGGGCTTCTGTCAATGGGGTGTTGTTTTCTGGGGCTGTTTCAGGAGGTCTTGAGGAGAAGTTTCTTTAGAATGTGTTTCATGTGGAGTATCAAAGGGACCATGGTCTGTGCCTGAGCTCTGGCTCTTTGAGGGGATCTGATTAATCTTGCTTTATAAAAGTAGTTGCCTGCTGAGATGGAGCGTCAAAAGAAATGGCCAGATTCAGAGAATGGTTAAATATTCCCTTTCATTACTTCAAGGTGTCCTTAGTTGTATGAAAAGAAAAAGGACTTGATGATCCACATCCACTAGGATTTCCTGGTATTTCGACTCTGGGATCTTCTCGTTGCCATTTTATAGCTGCAAACCAGCACATTCCTGGGATTGCCATGCCAAGGATTCGGAGCAGAGGTGCTGTGAGGGGTCAGGCTCCCAGCACAAGGTGTTTGGATGCCTGAAGCAGAGAATGCAGCACCTGCTGGGAGCAGGAAACCACTCAGGGGTGGGTTGTCCACACTCCCTGTGACACTTCCTCCTTTGCAAAATCAACAGCAGCAACTGAGAGGACTCGGGCTGCAGATGTAGGTTAGGATTTCCAGATCTGCTTAAGGACAGCTAAGACATCCTTGGGGTATAAAACCTGGTCAAAGGACTGGGGATCAATAGCACAGATTCTTTTTGAAGGGCAGGGATGCTGTCACAGTATGTGGTTAGGGCTCAGTCTCGTGCTCCAAGTGTTTTCTATATTTGGGAGTATATATCAAGTTTGTGGTGAACATAACTTCAATTTTTTTTTTAATTGTTTTCTTGCTGGGAATTTCTGTTATGGAGTGGCATTTGCAATGTCCTGGTGTCTGTGTTTGTGATTCAGGAGCTGACTGAGGTTATAAACTGCAAACAACTGTTTGCTGTTGAGTTTTGTGTAGCCCAGAAGCTTTCTCGAGCTGAATGATGAGCACAGCCCTTACCTTTCTCTGGGAAGCAGAAAACCTCGTTGGGCCAAGCCAGAGCTGGGGTGTTTCGCTCACTCTGAGACTGGATTGATGGAGGTCCTTAGGAGGTGCAGAGTGACCCATAATAACAATGTCTTTTGTTCTGGGAGGAGCTGGCTCCTGTCCCATTACCCACCGAGCTGTACTTGGCACCTCTCAGGGCAGAGTGGTGCTCGTGGGCTGTGTTTAAGCTCCTCAACTCGTGTAGTGCTGCTTCTCCTCTTCTCATACAGAGCCTTGTCAGGGCTCTGATAAGCCACTGATCAAAGTTGTCATTGAAATTCCCTAGCATGAAATGAAACCCTGTTTTGTGAATTTCAGTGTCTCTGGCCTACCATCATCTCCCCATTATCACATCCTACTGGGCTGTGCTATTTTATTGCTGCAGAAGGATCACAGCAAAATTTGCATTGTATGGTTTTTTACTCTATTTTGTTACGTTTTTACAGCAGCTTGGGTGAAACTGTTTTCTGCTAGAAGACTGAATATTGGCTGCAAATGAGAGCAGATACACAGTTTGATGGGAAGTCTGGTGTTGATTCAGAAATAGGAGCAGGATCTGCGTAAAGGAATGAGGGTAGTGGAACAGATAAACCAGTTTTCAATGAGTTTGGTGTCTGGGGTTTTTAATCCCTGATTGCCACCTTCCCTCTGCCATAAACCCACCTTGGGATGAGATGGAGAGTCTGGGCAGCCCTGGCTGACTGGCCAGGAGCAGATCAGCCCATGGAGTAGATCAACCCTGTGGCCACTTTCTGCCCTTATCTCCCTCTGTGGAACTGTGACTCTGATGGTTCTCTATTCAGCTCCCAATTTTATGAAACTTGTGGGATTAGCCTTATTTTCCACATCTTTCCCCTCTTTTAGAATTGGTGGAAGTTGGCCAAGAGTTACTGAGAGGAGAAAATGGGGAGAGGGCATGATTTGCAGGGTCTTTGTGGATTTACACTCAAGGATGCTCTCATTAGCCTGGTTTTCTGTCTGGATACACAACCCAGAGTTTGAACAAAACCATTTGTCTCAAAATCCTGTGTTTAGAGTGTTAGAACTATGTAGGGTCACATGGCAAAAAAACCAAACCCTCATTTTCAAGTGTCCTTTATAGGCAAGTTGTTGTAAGAAAATACGCTTTTTTTATGTGCTTTTACATTGCTGCTGCTGCTGTTGAGCAGCTGCATAGAACTCTTGATAAAAGAGGAAATGTGTTCATTCTGCTTTCCAGCTGTTGGTTTGGGGAAATCAGGAGTGGCAAGAAATGAAACTATTTTAGAGCTGAGTATTGCTTAATATTAAAGATGTGCAAAATAGGAATAAACAAGGCGTGAATTGGAAATTGAATCATGGAGGGCTTGGTGTCTTATAAGGAGTAACTGGAAAGATGTACCTACCTTGTAAAGCCTCTAAAACTGAGGCAAAAGTTAAGTGAGGTTAAATGAGGTGACTGAGGGCAGTGGGAAGATGTTGGGTTTTAATAGAAAGAGGGGAAAAGAGTAAGTCCTGGATTTTTCCATTAGATTCAGATACCTTGTTTGGGTTAGGGTCAGGGAATCAATCTTTCAGAAGTATTTTTGGAAGTTGGAAGTCACATTTATATCATCCAGTCCCTGCTCCTAACCAGTACAAGGCTTGTTCCTTTCACTGTGTATTTATTCCCTCCAGTCTAATTAAACATGTCCCCAGTCACTGCTTTTTTTATGAATTCACTCTGTAAATGTTCATGTCCTACACCACTGTCCCTGGGTTCCCTGCTTTTAATTTGCTGCAGGGATGACCCCCGAATCCTCACTTGCAGTTCAGGCTAAGAGATGTGAGTAATGGAATGGAAAAGGACATTTTGGAAAATGAGGGGTCATGTTGGGTTTGATGCGGTTTTATTTAAAATTCCATGTGTTAGGGTATTTTTCTGTCACTGCTGGATAAAATTGAAACCTTCTTTCCCTCTTCCCTTGCCTTTCTTTCTGGGAGAAGCAGGAATGCTTTCTTTACCTAAGGCCTTCTTTGGAGAGCTGCCCAAGCCGGGGCTCATTCCCTGTGGGAGCTGAGCCCCGTGGTCACACAGGAGCCATGGAGTTTCTGACAGATCTGTCCAGCTGCACATGTGGGAAAGCAAAAGCAGGAACTAAAGGCAAATGAAGCCAGAGCCCAAAGAGAGGGAGGCTCTTTGGTGTCACTGTGTGCAGCCGAGCAGGGAGGAGATGAAAGCTCTGCGCACGCTTCGGGAGCCGCCTCTCTTCACGTTCCAGGTATCGCTCTGCCCCCGAGGAACGGAGGCTCGGGGATGCTGGGACTACTCACTCTTGTTTGTTTATGTTCATTTGGAAGAGACATGTGAGCAGAGCTGCCTGGGCTGCTTACGGCAAAGGAAATGGATCTCAGGGGGACAATTAATTTTGCTTGACTATTTCTGAGCCAGGTGAAACCGTAAAATGAACCCGTGTCCTCCCCATTGTCTAAAAGGGATGTATTTATTTATTTTACATTTTAATGCACCACTGGCAATTTATGGTGAGAGCCTCAATGAATTATTGATAGAAGGAAGGTGTATAACATGGGAGATTAATAAAAAGGATTATCAGACTTCAAAAAGAAAAAGGAAGGAAAAAAACAGAGAGCTGATATTTTAATTAACTGCTCCCTGCCTGCATTGTGATCCCAGAGACATGAGGATTGAGCGCCAGAAGGTAAATCTGCTTGGAAATAAAGTGATTCCAGTCTTGTATTAGAGGTGAGAAATAAGACAGTGCTTCAGTATTCTTGCAGTTTGAATAATCTGGGTTGCTGTTTGCAACAGAATTGGAGTTACTGGCATTGAGACAGTCTGCAGAGCTCTGACCTAGTGCTGGAGAGTAATAGTAGTAAAAAATATTTGCAAATAAAAGATATTTAAAATATAAGTAGCAAAAAGCAAAATAATTTTAAAATAGCAGAAGTAAAGGCATGAGCTCCCCCTCTCTTAATCCTGTTCCTTGAAGAGATTAGACAGTTTAGATTCAAACAAAGACCAAACACTTATGTATCCTGCTGATTTTTGTCATGGGACTGTTGGACCTTCAGAAGAGCTTGGGTGACACTTCTGGATTCAGCCAGTGCTGGTTGTGCCCAGCTTTGTTTTGCTGAAGGGAGGGAGCACATGAACCCCTCCCAAGGGATGTCCCAGGACTGGCAGCGATGCTTTTACTGCCCGTTTGTGAGCCCTAGAGGGAAGTGCTTATGGTGCATGAGGAGTGCAGTGGCAGGGAAGGGACAAAGCCATCGGTGCCACCATCTGCACGGGTGGCTGTGTGAAGGGAGTGCCTGTGCTGCTCCTCCCTGGGCTGGCCCCTCGCTGCTGCATCCCTGTGCCCTGGAAATGTGTCACTCTGAGACTGATGGCAAAAGGACAGGTTGGCTCCAGGCACAATAGGAGTTCTATTGCTATTTGGATCTCTGGAGAATAAGTTAAAGGACAGTTTTGTCGTGGAAAGCAAGATATTAGGGCATTGAGAAAGAGGGTACAAAACAAAATACATTTTAAAAATTAGGTCTCTAGTGTCTCTAGTATTACACTGGTCTCTCCTTTCTGGATGGATTGTTTCATTTGTAGATGCCACAAGCTTTCCCTAAGAGCAGATAGCAACATTTTACCCAGTGAGCTTCCCAGCAAGCAGGAGAGTGCTCTCACATCAGCTAGGCATGGGTATCCTATCAGCATCAGCATTTCTGGCCATTAAATACATCAGATTCATTAAAACTTGCATTAAATACCCCAGCAGGGATGTGCAATACCCAGTTTCACAAGCTTTGGATTTCTAAAAGGAGAAAGGAGAAAGACTTTTCTCTCTGATAACAGATGTGCAATGTCTTTGGATGGTCCTTAGTATGACTGGTGTATTGTAAAACTCTTGGTTTATGTGGAAATGGTTTTTCTATCCTGTATTAGTTGCTAATATGTTTCTGAATGGCTGAAGAGAAAATTGAAAATTGTCCTGTCTGCTCCACCCCCATTCTCCAGAATCTGGTTCATTTAGCAACAGAAGAGGAGTAAATGTATGTTCTCTTTAAAAAGTGCCTCCTGAGAGATTGTGCAGCTGCTTAGTGGTGCTTTGCAGTGTTTTCCTGCTGGATGTCTGCATGTTTTGTGTGGTAGAAAATGAATGCTTTATTTCAGCCATGTAGTTCTCTCCAGCACCTCACACAGAAACGCTCCATGTTCCCTGTGTGGGCACGTGAGTGATATTGAACATGACTCCCTTCCTGACAGCAGCTCATGTAGGAAAACAAGAAAGGAAAGGAAAAGATCAAACCCCAGAGGCTTATTTGTTGTGTTTAATGCTTTGAAAGTGTTTGCTGGAAGAAGTATTGATGTAGCAATATGTGTGTGCATGACTTCTAGGACGGAATGGCTTAGCAAGCCCAGGTCTCACTGTGAGGGCAGCTAAGCCATGGAACAGGTTGCCCAGGGAGTTTGTGCTGGCTCCATCTTGGGATTTTTTTCCTACCAGACTGGATAAAACACAGAGCAGCCTGATCTGACCTCAGAGCTGAGCATGTCTTGAGCAGGAGGTTGGACTTGGTGACCTCCTGAGGTCCTTCATTACCTGAATTTTCCTGTGATCCTATTAGGTTGTGAGCAGCTTTGCAGGGGGAAGAGACAAATCTCCCTTCCCGCACTTCCTGTGTCAGTTGATGGCTAACAAAGGTGGATACCAGTTAGCCAGAGAGCATTTCCCTTCAATGTGGTGACTCTGAGCCCCAGCCCTTGCTCAGGGCTCAGCAGAAAAGCCACTGAAGTCACCACTGCCAAAGCAGTGAGCGAGTGGTGTCACATCAGCGCTGAGGCCTCAGCCTGAAGGGACCAAATATAAGTAGAACTTTCTCTTTCTGCCACAGTGGGAAGATGCTGACTAAAATTGCAGAGCTCTTTATGTTGCACCACTGGCACAGAGGAATAGACCAATTAATTCCTTGAGTTCATGTCTTGCATCTTTTTCAAGCCCTAGATTAATGCAAGCAAAGCAAAGAGCGTGGAGTGGTTGACATTTAATGAAATGAATGTTAGTGTTTGAAGGAGTGCTTCATGATCATCTGCTGTGGTGACAGATGTACTAACAAGCCATGAATGGATGGCATAGATAGAAACATTATTATTTAGATTATAGTACTCAAAAGGTGATACTTGTTTGTCTTGCCTGTCTGTAAATCATGAGGCATGCTTTCGGTTCCATGAAGGCAGCAGCTTTTTATAATGAAAGCCTTAGAGAATGATCTTGAAAAAGAACATCCCTGTTTTTTGAATGGCTGGAAAACGACACAAAAGGATGAATCCTTGCCAGATAATGGAGGGATAAGAGTACCAGTGAGAGGAAACACCCACTATGATATGTGTGGGACTCTGTCATGAAGAAGCAATGTTGAATGTGAAATAAATCCTTTTAGTACAGGGCAATCCGTATCATCCTTGATGGGGTTGGGTGCAGTGGAGATCCTCTGCTCTGTTTATATTCATGCCAAGTACTTTCTTCTTTTCTTGCAGCAAAGAAAACGTGTGCTGAGTCAGATTTCACTTGTGACAATGGGCACTGCATCCCAGCCAGGTGGAAATGTGATGGGGAAGAAGAGTGTCCTGACGGGTCAGATGAATCAGAAGCAGCATGCAGTGAGTAGCACAAAGTGGTGTTTCTCAGACATGTTCTATTATCAAAGCACACAGAAACTGTTATTCCCAGCACTTGCAGGATAATCTGTCAATTTATGCTTGTGTTAGAACAAAAATTACAGACACCAGAGATTCAGGTCATTCAAATCACATGGTTTACAAACTTTCAAATGTACCCATTTTCCAGACTATGACACAGGCAGTGCTGTCTAGTCTGGGTTTCTGTCTGCAAGGGAATTGTAAACATCTTGAGCTGTTTGTCAGGCTCATGATCAGCAACAGTGCGAGAAGTGTCACACTCACCTGGGATCAGGCTTTTGGAAACTGAGATTTGGTGTTTTGCATGGTAACATATTGGGATTTATCATCACTGCAGACAGCACTTCTGTTATTTCAGAGCAGCTTTGCAATGTTACTGCATTGCTCAATCTTCATTTTTTATTTTTCCTCTGAGAACAAATGAAAAAAGCAGCAGATGAAAGATGAGGAATGTAAAATAACTAAAGCTGAGAGTAACTGTGACAGATGTTACTGCAGGTAACACCCTTTAAAAACCCAGTAAGTAAAAAGAACATTCTTGATTTTCACATAGTGCATTTTATCACGTCCTTTTGAGGAGATCCACTTGTGCTTCATTGTTATAGAACTGTGAAGGGTTGTCTGATGTTGAGTTGAAGGGAATCCCAGGAATATTTAAATGAAAATACTAATATGTAGACTTTTATTTGTGTGCCTACTTATATCTGCAGATTTGTTCTTGCCAGAGCAAGAAACTAGTACAGGCCATTCTATTGAATTTCCAGTCATGTACTTCACAAATATTCCCATGAGTCAGAAGCAGTGTTGGAGGAAGTATTTTATCAGATCTCACCAGATTGGGGTACATAGAGGACTTCAAAATCAACCATACTTTTATTTTTAATCCTAGTACCAGTCCTACTTTCTCCCTCATTAAGGGAGATGAATGCACTTCTCTTGCATAAAATGAATTGAATCATTTTTGCAGCTGCGTACAGGCTACAGAAAAAATTACCTCAATAAATACATTAGCATATTTATGTACTGTATTTGTTGGTCTTTCACCCTGCATCCTCCTTACTTAAGGGCTGTCTCATTAATGCTACTTCCACTACCTGATTGTCTGGAGGGGTGCTGAATAACTGAGCAGCTTCGTTTGCTGCAGTCTCTGCCTGCAAATCTCATGTCAGAGGTTGTAGCACAAGCTGGGGATAGGCCACGCAGCACTGAGATCCCTGATGATTTCTGTTAATCATCTTCCATTTCTTTTCTACCCATTTCACCTTTCATTTTTTTCCCCCTGCTTATTTTATCCTCTATGGAAATCAGCCTTAAATCTTAAGTATCACAAAAGAAACTTGACCTGAGCCCCAGATTGTTACCATATGGGACTGCTGTCCTCAG
This sequence comes from Cettia cetti, assembly GCA_013401135.1. Classification (NCBI taxonomy): domain Eukaryota; kingdom Metazoa; phylum Chordata; class Aves; order Passeriformes; family Sylviidae; genus Cettia; species Cettia cetti. Next base: position 92,822 of record VZUI01036523.1, on the reverse strand, counting down.
AGAAAAGTAATTTGTTCAGAGTTTTGTGATTTTTTTTTTCTTTTTTTAAATTTTTTTTTTCCTCCTACTTGAAACTTTCTGGGAGACCAAAGTCTGTGTTTCTCTTGTGGTTCTTCAGTTCAGAAAAATAGATAGCCCATGAAACATCTTCCTGCAACACAAGAAGAAGTTTGTTTCTGTTCTATTAAAGAAACTATTAAACAGTGTTGGACTTTCCTTGTAATTTGGCCCATTACTGTGAAAGGCCTGACTCTTCATCTGTGTAAATGTTATTTAAGATGACAGAAAATGTAGTGACAGGCAAAATGTATAGATGGACATTCCTGTCTGATACTTCTCACCAGTCGATTTTCTTTCTCCCTGATGAAATCAAGGCTGGACTTTCTTCCTGTGTCAAGGGGTGACTGCAGGGCCTGTGATTGTCTCCTTTTCCTTAGAATGCAGCACAGCCCTGTGGAGGGGCCTGCCCTGCAGAGCTTCCCTAGGGAAGGGATAGGTTGGGAACTAAGAGATTTCTCACCTCTGTTACAATCAAACTGCTTTATAAAATCAATGGCTTTCAGACAGGCCACATAATTACCAGCACCTCTGCCAGGATCTGGGGTTATTCCTCAGTTAATGCAACACTGGGATATTGTCCACAGTCCTTTCCATCCAGGGAATTTAAGAGCATTACTAATGCTGACTGTTGGATTTTAGGAGTACTTCCAGCTTAGAATGTGGTGAAAACAAGGCTGTTCCTCTCAGCATCTAGAGTCATTTAGCACCTGCTAAATGGCTTTTTATTTTCTGAATGCTTTTGTGGTGTGTTTTTAAATACAGTTTGTGCTCTCTTATTGGTAGTTAGAGATGTCGTGTCTCCATCTCTTATGCTTGGTTGAAGGAAACAGTTTGTGGGGTTTGGTTTGGTTGTGGTTTATTTGTTTTTTACAGAAAGAAAATTGCACTTTTGTTTTTCTATTTCCCCAGCCACTGAAGTTGCTCAGCTTTGTACCTAACAATACCCTCCCTAGGGATATTAGCCATTCCCAGGTGTTCAGAACAGCATGACCTGTGTCCTGTTGGATGGGTGAGATGGCATCACAGCTAGCCTGATTTCTGCTGGACCTGTGATGTCTTCCCCTTTTCTGCCATTCATGCAATTATTATTTTTAACTGTGTTCTTCAAGGCACTGAGTGTGTCTGGGAGTGGTGGCTGTAAGGGTGTCTCCTGAGTCCCACTGAATCCTCAGCTGATGAAATCTCTAGGACTTCTCCCTGTTGTGGGTTTTGGTTCTAGTTGAAGGTTGATTAATTTCTAGCATGGACTGATTTCAGAGGAGATGGTCATCCAGGCTTTTGTTTTGGAATGTTTTGAGATGGGGTCATTGTAAATAAGAAACTGCTTATTTTTCTTAATTTTTCTGCAAGGCAGGTCTCTGGCACCTGCAGAAGATTTTTGGTAGCTCACATGTTCTCTACATTGGAGAGCCCACCATATCCAGAGCCCTGGCCCTGCTTTTCATTACTGTCACTAAAAGCAGCCCAGCGTGGTTGGTGATACCCTGAGGCTGTGGTGCAGCCACTGCTGACACACACAGGCTCTGCTTATGAGTATGGAAAGATTCCTCACCTTTTCCATACCCAGTTTCTTGGAGCTGAGAGGGGGGGAAGGGAAGTCATTTTTCTGACTGAGCTAACAGAGACCTCCAGCAAAATGAATGTTATCCACCTACTGCTATTCCAGCACAGGTACTGAATCATTCTGCTTTTTATACAAGGAAATTTTAAATTTCCCTCTGAAGGATTTAGATTATTTAATCAGTGACTTAAGCAAAAAAAAAAATCTCAAGAGAAAAATAAAAACAAATGCTAACAATCAGTAACAACACTGATGGGAACACAAATTAAAGGGATAGAGCAAGTGGAAATCTAAGCTGGCAAACTCTTGCCTTAGGACATTGTATATATAATGAGATCGAGGAATGCAGAGAGCATAAACTCACCACTTATTTCTTTTTCAGATACGTGACATTCTTCTGGTTAAGAGCAGAAATTATTGTACAGAAAGGTACAGGATGTTAGAGTGTAGGGTGTTAAGAGGAAGAAAAAGAGACTGGGAAACCTTAATTCATATTGCATTTAATAGGGGAATGATTTAATAGGGCAGGTTTAATAAGCAGCAGTTCTGGAAATAGATTTGAAAATGGAAGTAGAATATAAAATCAAACCCTGAATGGTTTGAAATACAGCACCAGTTCAGGCACTCCTTTCTTATTTTGAAGTACATGTCACAAGTGGTTCAGGGAGATGTATCCAAACTTGACAGTTATATTTTTAATGGGTATTTTCCATGGTCCCAGGCACTCTGTGTGCTGCTGCTGTGTGTGCTGATCTCTCACAGTGCTGGTCAGTTCTGCCCCTCATTTCCTATTAAGTTGCCCAAATGTAAAATCCTGTTGTTGGTAGCATTGATGGTACTGTTCACCCCCAAATGCACAATCCTCTCCCAGCTCTCTGCTCAGCCCAAAGGATATTACGTCTCTATTATTCTTCTTTAATGCAGATCTCCTGCATGACTGAGTGGGTTTGGTGACATTACTGTGCTTTTGTGGAAAAGGACTTAATAAACTGTTCCCTGCCCTTGGAAAATTTTTCCTGGAGAAGGGTGGAGTGTTCCTTTCAGGGCATCATGTACACTGGGCCATTGAATTCAAGTAGCAAAAGAAAAAACTAGGCCAAATCAGCCAGGCACAGCCAGATACCCAGTTTTAGGACCTGGGGCAGTAAAGAAAGCTTTTTTTTTTTTCTTTTTTTTTTTTCCCCCAAGGTTAAGAGCAGATCTGTTGATATAAATATGATAAGATGCTGGGGGGTTGCAAATGCAGTGGAACATGTAAATTAAGGACTCTTCTGTTGGAATAATCTATTAGAGAGCATTCAGGGAATTGAATACGGTGATGTTAATGCCAGAAGTACAGGTGTGCATTTCAACAACACTCCAACTGCAGCAACTGGCTACAGCCAGCACAAAATACAGCACTGTCCCCCTGGCACTGTCCCTGCTGGGCCTTTGGGAGCACTGCTGAATTGCAGCAGCTGAGGACCCCATCTGTAAAGCAAATACAGGACAAGGTGCTGGATGTGGAAACACTTTTAGAGCCACAGGATCCTCCCAGAGACAAGGCACAAAAGTGGCAGTCTCATTTTCCAGGTGCCCAGAGTGGTTTGTAGAGCTAGTGATGAAAGCTTTGATTTGTCAATGTGATCAAATTTATTGAGACAGAAGGAAATGAAAACAGCCATGATCATCTCTCCATGAAGTCATGGAATAATTTAAGACAGAGGTTCATAATTTGGACCTTTGGGAGTCATCTAGTCCAATTCCTTGCTCAAACTGGACCACTGTCCTCATGGTTGACTACCCCTGTTAATGGAGAAAAATCTCTTTATCTTGACAGACTTTTCTTTGTTGCAGCTTGTGTCTGTCACCTCCCATCCTGCCACTGTGCACCTCTCAGAACAGTCTGGCTCCATCTTCACCATTCCCTCCCATTTTGGAGTTGAAGGCAGCAATGATGTCTTCCTTTAACCTTCTCTTCTGTTGGCTAAACAAGTGCTGGTCCACCAACCTCTCCTTATTTGTAGTCTCTAATTTCAGTTTATTTTCTCAGATAATTGATAGTTATGCAATTCTGTAATGAGGATACAGGTTTTGCTTTGTTCATTCACCTCTGTCAAAGCTTTATCACACCCAAAATATAACTTGAACATTAATTCATGTCTCATGTTTTAAGCACTTAGCTTCAAGGTCTACTTTGCAAAGGGTTCCAGACTCCTGAGAACTCCTTTAACATGGGAATGTTTCTGTCAGCAGAGCTGTGGTTCCTTACAGTCCCTTTTATTCTAAGTGTATGTGATTCCTCAAATTCTCACAAATGGGCCCCTGCCCCTGCTTGAACCTTCCCATCTCAGCCCACTGCTTCCCAAGTGCCTCTGGGTCCACGCACCTGCCTGGAGTTCCCTCCAGGTGTCTCCTGACTGAGCAACCCCAAGCCAACCTCAATATCCCAAAGGATCCTCAGGGACTAACACGAGAAGATTTTGTAAGACTAAGGAATCAAATCCAGTTTTTCTGGCATCCCGTTCCTTTTCTTGAAGCGTGAAATTATTCTTTTTACATCAAAGGAAATTCAACAAACTCAAAGCTGAGCAGTTTATCCCCAGTAGTGGGATAACTTTGTCTGTGGCTTGTGGGCAGTGAATTACATCTCCTTTTTGATGATGATTACATGGCTTTGGTGATCTCAGCATTTTACTTAGCTAAAGATGTAAATGAATTTAGAATTTGTAATGATTGTGCTGCAATTCTACCAGTGCTGAAAAGTTTTAAGTAAAACCTACACAAAACGTGTTTTTCCTTTATGGGAATGTGTTTAGAGCTTAAGTCTTAGCAGTGACCTTTGCAGAGGGCTGACCAAGTTCTGTAGGAAAACCAACTGCAAAAACCTGCTGGGTGTGTTCTGATGTTCGTATTGTTCTGTTCTTGAGCAGTGTTATCTTGTGAGGGAGTCATTTTTTCATTGCAGTGTTTCCATCCCCCAGATCAATTTTGAGCTTTTGCTTGTTGTTGACTGCTACAAAGTTTAAGCACCAGCATTTAAACATTTTCCCTATTGGTCTAATGTGTTCATGCAGTTTATAGACAGGAGGGGTCATAAAAGAGTTGGATGCTGCCTTTTAATGGCTACAATTAATCTTGCAGTTATTTCAGTAGGAGAGAATTGCAGGAAAATGAAAGTTGAGTGTGTGAAGCTCTTGTGTGTGTAATTATTTAACAGGCTAATAAATTGAACTACTAAAAACATAAAAGGTTTTCAGAAATCTCAAGTAGCTTTTCATTGCTTAGTGCTTTTATTTTTTCCATTCTCTTGCTACTTGCTTTCTGAAATTCTGATTACCTGATTTTTATATTTATCCTTTTGTTTGTTTATTGAGGGAAGGATGCAGGAATCACAGTTGTTTAACTGTTGCAGCTGATGTGAAAAGGAAATAATTTCTGGGAGTCAAAGGCAAAACATAATTTGCAAATTGAAATGTTTTAACTGAATGAAATAGTATTGTAGGGTAAGAGCACAGGCAGCAAACCTTTTCTCGTTTCTTAAATGGGTGAATTATGGTGTGAGGAAAATAAGTGAATATCAAATGATTTTATCTTAGCATTACTGACATTAAAATAGCTTCTGGATTTTAGTATCATAATGAATTGTATATTGAAGCTGGGTTTCCACCTTTTCTTTGATGGGTATTTTTCCTCTCTTTCTCCATTCCTGAAGTTGTAGGATCCTGTTTTCATTCACTCCCACTGAAATCTTTTGCAGTTTTAATAAGGGTCTCATGACATTCCATCCTGCTTCCTTTAGGATTAGGATCATGATTAAGACTGGTTTAATATGCAGTCTCTGCATGCTTTGGTAGTTAATTTCTGTAATTTTAGCCTTGCATTGGAGAGTTTTAATGCCTGCAGTGCTTTCAGTGAGATTGTGCTCTGGGGTGAGGGTCACAGCCAGCACTGCCTGCACGGGTGAGAGTGGTGTGAATCCTCCCTGTGCCTTTGTGGCATGCACTGGGAGCCTGAATCAAGGCTTGGCTTTAGCAGTAGCTCCAGCCTCCTTTCTAGGGACACAGTGTTCATGACTATATTTGAAGTGACATTTCAGCTCACTCTTTTTATCTTGTATTTTAACCTACTACAACACACTATGAATCCTTTGCACTAAAATGCAGAGAGCTGGGTAGCTTTGTTACAGCACACCATGAGCTCATGTCAGCTCTTGCACCCTTTTTCTTCCCTGTGCTCATCATCTTACCCTGCCACTGGAGCTCTCTAAGTTGTATGAGACTGATTTTCTCTGTTTTGGCAGAGGTTGCAAACATAACCACACTTCTCTTTTTTCTCTCTACAGGGATTAACATGCATAATGTGTTTGACAATCGATTTCATTGCTAGTGTGTGCATTTATGTGTGTAAAATGATGCATGTGTGTTGAGAAATGCACATAGACACATAGAGAAAAGAACAATTGGTCATTCGAGTATTTCACCAGGTAAATCAGCCCCATGGGGAGTGTGACTGAGAAACAGCAATTAACATACTGAATTCCACTGGAATTTGCATTGCTGCTTCACAATTCCTGCCTCTAGACATGTTGCAAGTGTCAAACTTGGAGCTGAGTTGTGAGAACCAGCAGGGCTATTTGTAATGAAGTCAAGGTGTTGGTGGTAAGGGGAAGTCTTTTCTTCCCAGCCACGGGTCTACACATCAGTGTTCTTGTGGAACATTCAATTAAAATTGCCATCTAAGCTGCTGTTCCATCCTCTAAAAAAGAAAACAGGTGGGGGTTTCTTTGTATGTATATAAAAGATGAAATGTTCACTCTGAGATAAGAAACACAATTATTAAATAGCACCAGAGCCTTTTCAGACTTACTTTCTTTTGCACATAAAAGGGTGAGGATGTACTAGAATTAATTAAATCTATGCTTGTCTACTGAATAATTTTTTTTTTTCCCCCTGAGGTCTTCATGTCCTCTTGGCTCCTTTGAGCAGCATTTCACTTCTCAATACCTTTAAAACCTCAGAAGAGTTGCCATTTTAGCATGGAATAAACAGCATCTGCCCTTGGTATGAGCCTGGAGCTTGGTGCAGCGATGTCCTCACCGTGGCCATGCAGGTGCTGCCAGGAATGGGTGGGATGGCAGCTGCTGGGGCTGGGCTGAGACACTGCACTCAGCTTTTCTTTTGTGGTGTGAAGTTTTTGGAAGTCCTGAATGCTGTTTGTTTTACTCAGTCCTTTGACAGAACAGAGAGGAGATACTGTCCTGGCAGGTGACATGAGGTGAAATACCAATGAGGTGAAATACCAATGCTGCACCATCCCCAGGCAAGCTTTTAATTTTAATTTTAGAAGTACAGGCTTCAGGAAACAGGAAAAAGTGTTTTACAATGAATTCTGGCAGTGTCCTGGAGACCTGTATAATTTTTCTTTCTATGATTTTATCACTCCTCTTGGCAGATTTCATTATGTTTGCTCATCAAGGGACCTTTTGTGCCTTTATTTTCCCTCGTGACAAGGAGCACTTTAGCGACCATAATCTCTTTTACAAATAGATCTCATCTCAATGCTGCTCAACTCCTTTATCCTTTGTACAGTTTTGTCCCCCTAGCGTTCTGTGGGGCTTTTTCCTCCCTGTTTTGATTAGAATTGGAATAATCTCTGTGCACAAGAGAGAGAAAGTGAGCCTGGGAGGAAGGAAAATGAAGGAGCAGCTGCTGATGCGGAGGCTCAGGACCCCCTCGGGGCCGTGCTGGACTCGCAGCCAGGGCTGAGCCTCGTGCAGGGGCCGTGGCTGTGTGGAACCAGCCACAGACCTGTGAGCTTCCCCTCTTCCCAGTGCCAGGGGGTGGCCTTGCTCCTTGATTAGTCAGGAGTGGAAGGGAGGGAGGCACAGGAACCCCCTGCTCTCATTTGTGCTTGAGCATCTGCAGAAGTGGAGCTGCCTCCACTGGGCCTGATGTCCCCTGAAGTGCTTGTTGGTGCTTACGTGCCTGTCCTGGGCTGGCATCGACAGCAGAGCTCCCACTGTGCTGACAGAACACTGGGGAAAAGGTGGTGCCTGTTCCAGTAATAGCCTGGTATGGCTGATAATTCCAATTCTGGACTCTTCCCTATGACTCTGACACCTCTGACCTTGTTTTAATGATATTCCAGCTTTTCAGAGGAGCAGCTGAAAAGTTTTTCTGCTTATCAGGTACCTGATAAGCACCTGATCTTGTTGTAACTCCTGCTGTTCAATTTTTTTAAAATATTTGATTGCTGGCATGCTTGGAAACAGCATCTTAGGCAGGTTGCCTCAGGTGAAAATCACTGTGAAGAAATTAAGATAAAAAGCTATTGGTAAGATTTTCTAATCTCTTAGATTTCCCAGAGTACACCAAGCTTTTGTATAGTGTATGTAAAATGAAAATGTTTTGTATAGTGTATGTAAAATGAAAACCCCACCCTGTAATAGTAAATTTAATTAAATGAATCTGGGAGGAAAAATTAAAGTGGGCTTTGGAAGAGGTAATTCAAATACCTCAGTTATTGTATCTCTAGTAACATACAGTGTTTTGTATTTTACAAAGGAAAAGCCTGTCCAAGCTTCTAATGGGGCTTTTGATTATTTTAATCAGTGGTTTCTTTCCAGCTTGCACAATATGTTTACTTCTAAGAAACAGCAATGCTGTGGAAGATCACAATAGAACAATCTGTGTTTTTTCTCATAAATAAAGTTCTATTCTGTTTCCATAATTACCTGTTATCTGATGGAGAAATGGTTCCTGATTCATTATATTCAAGCCAGACAGTGAACTAAACAGCTCTTAAGGGATTAAAGAAACATTGTCACCCCTTAAAATCACATTTTTAAGTTCCTTTTTTTCACATAACTACTCTACTACAAGCCCATTCTAAATTGTTCTTCTGTCCAACAACCACCAAGCACTGAAACCACCAACTTCAATCATGATTTGTAATTTCAGCACCAAGATGTGCTTCAGAAAAGTGGATCCAACACAACTCCTGTAATAGCAGTCCCAGTTTCCTTTGTAATTAAGTAATTGTGTTTGCCGTGTAATTAAGCAATTGAGTTTGCAGCAGGGCCTTGCTGAAGCCAGTGGGGTTTTGCCCAAGCTGTGCAGCCTCCTGGCACAGAGCTTGTGGCTGTGCTGAGGTTACAGGGGGCTGGCAGAGGGATTTGGTATCAGAACAGACTCGAGAGAAGCAAGAAGACCAATGAAACTGAGGAATAGCAGGAGTGGAACAGAGATTACAGTGAGGTCAGAGGGGTCCCTCATCTGACACCAGGTGCAGTTTGAGAGATAGCTGTATTAACATAGTTACTGTACATTTGGCAATTGCAGCCTCTGAAGGTGGGTGTGAAGAAGAAGAGCATGACCAGGAAGTTTGGGAGTCTGCCCCGTGCCAAGGGCAGGGTGAGCAGCACATGGGGGACTGAGCAGTTCAGGTAGGAGGGCAGGGGAAGGGCTGGGAGAAGCAGGAGGCTGGTGCCAGTGGTGCAGCACACTGGTTGTGCCCTCTGTGCTGAGGCAGTGGTGGGAAGGGAAGGTACTGGGGTGTGGTTCTCAGGGGATGTGCAGGACATCTGGCCATAAGGTCCTGGAGCTGCAGGTCTGGCAGTCACACCTGAAAATCCTGGGTTTGTTTTGGCTCTGCTGCTTTGTGGTGGGGCTCTGGGTGACTGAAGTGGTTCAAAGCATCACCATCTGCAAAAGAAGTGGTGTCATTTTATCAGTGCTGCTGCTGTGTCGTCATAACTGGGTGATTGGAATATGTCTGATTATATTCCTCTTTGACAGACACCAGCTAATAATAGGGCTAATAATAATATTATAATAGCTAATAAATTGTGATTGGATTTTTCCATTGAGTTAAAAGCTTTTAACTGTGGTACTCTTGACCTAATTTCTTGCCAGGTTTTTTTGTTAACTGAGTAAAAGCTGAGCACATGGAACATTTTCACTGCTGCTCTTCCACAATCCCTTACTTAAATTTTTCATCCACAACTCTTTAGTAAGATACTTTCTTAAATCACTGTTTTCCAAGAAGTGTAGGCAAGGAGTAAAGCCTACATGTTCACAAGTACACCAGGAAATATCTATAGGATCCAGACTGAGACTTCTGAAAGGGATTGTCAGTGTTTAAATGCACTCTTTGGGATGCTTCAGTGTAGGCAGCAGCTTCTAAGGTAAATGCTCTAAATTAATGGATTCTAGGGAACAATTCCTTTTGCAGAATCCCTTCTGTAGTGATAGTTGGAAAGGGGGCATCTGGCCATGCTGTGCTTTGCTAACATGTGTACATGCATCAGTAGCTCCATGAAGGCAGTGAGGTGCACAGGCTCTGACAAAAACTGAGCTTAAGCAACTTCTTCAAAACCATCCGTGTGAATGTTAAAAAAAAAAAAAAAAAGGGGGGAGTTTTAAAGCTGTGTAGCCTTTAGGCACAGATCATCTCTCCCATATGTGCCCTCAGATTTTGCCTCTCGCTGTTCTAGTGCCTGCTGTAGCTGGATTTTATTGTCCTGAAATGTAAAGGTCACTGTTGTTACTTCCAGCTGCTGTTGGACTGGGAGCATGGATTTTTGGGCTGTTGAGAAGTCAGCCCATCACTGCAGAATGATGTTGTCTCAGTACCAGTCATGCTCCATTGGTTAGTGTGTCTTGAGCTACTCCTTGCTATGTTTTGTGAGCTGGAAATCTTGATTTAGAAGGTTTAAAGAGAAGTACTTAGGCAGAAGCATATACCAGGATAATGGAGAAAATAGAGAATTTTCATTGTTCTTCTTATTCCTTCCTTTCATTGTTACACTGTGCAGGTATAAACATTATACCTTGTTTTACTTGAAGTGCAGATTTTTCCTTTGAAATGATACTTGGAATGCAAACCAGAAGTAACAGATCTAAACTGCTGGTGGCCTCAGATCAGGGGAGGCCTGAATTCTGAGCACAGTTTGAGTCCAAATGCACAAGATTTCTGTTTATTTAGCAGTGGCCTTTGCATTGTGCTTGTACATAACATCTCCTATCCACCCCTCTGAGTTCTGCTTTACAGTTTCTTTCCACAGACTACTGAGTAAGGAATTTCCATGTGTTTCTGTTTTCTTTATCAGATTGGAGCCCATGATATTCTCAGCATATGGTATGAAATATTTATTATTGTTTTTAAAGGTTGATTTTAGAAGACAGTCTGTGATGTGACTGCATTTAGTAACATAAATGAAAGTCCTTTTCTTTTTGCATATATTTAAGAAGCTATGAGGAGTTAGTCATGGTGAGTTCTAAATACCAGGGAGTCGACCACTGTGAAAACATTTCAAAAGGAAGTCGCTTGAAGCTATAGAATGATGTTTAGTAAAGGCCAATTTAAACTAAATAAAAATGTAATCCCTGTTATACATAATAAATGAAGAAGAAATCTCCAAAATTGTGTCAAATAATTAAAAGAAAAACATGTCTGGGATTCTGGTTCCTGCAAAAAGTGTATTCAATGACTATGCAAAATCAGGGAGGAACTTCAGAACTGTGGGGTCAGATCTTAATTTTACATAGCCTAACAACAATTTTACATACTCTTCTCCTTCACTTGGATTTTTTTCATTCATCTCCTATGGATTTGGTTTGGAAAAAGCAATGTTTTTTTCCAGAGTGTAAAGCAGCTGCCACTGGAAGCTGTCGTGTAACGTATGTTCCAGAAGGAGTGAATGTGTCCCTATCTGCTCATCAAATATTTTGAGAACAAGGGCTGATGTTTCTGGCTTTCAAGACACATTTTCTCTCCTCCTGAGCCAAATGAAAAATTTTTGTATTTCAAACCCACACATGTGCTGACTGACTTCCTTTGTGCTGTAATTACTTAAGCACTTCCCCAAACTCTAGAGATGTTGAGAGATCAAAACTGGCTGGATGGAGACAGTGGAGAGGTTTGAGAGGGGAAGGACCAGTAGCCTCAAGAGTGATGGTTCAGTGCATGGTTAAGGCAGCCAAGGATGACACATGCCAGTGCACACAACAATGGATGCAGAAATCTTAAAACCACAATTACTACACGTGGAGGTTGAGTGCATTGTGTGAAGTGCAGTGGTTGCCAGCTAAAACCAGGTTAAGAACTGGACCTACACAGCAGAAAGACTGGGCTGAATTGTTGTCATGTTGTTCTCTTGATTGAAAATCAGCAAGAGCACCACATGTCCTCTTCTGTAACAGGCTCACAGAATCTGTGTTTGCTTTTCTGTATAACCTGGTCATGGAGACTGGGTACATGCTGGAATCTGGTTGCTGGGGTGGCTTGTAGGCTGGTTTAATATTTAGTGTGGCCCCACAGTGTGACCTGTATTGCAAATGTAATCAAGTAATATGTTTTAGCATTGTTATGAGCATAACAGTCAGAACAGTCATAGTCAAACAGAATAACAGGTTTTTTTCAAACATGAGGAAAGGAGTATTTTATTTTGATGATTTAATGTGGCTACTCTTGTTTTGGATTGTGGCTTTTGTTGTTTTTAATTTTTTTAACCTAACAGAATGAAGCACTCCTTAGGTATTCAGACATTTTTCATACTTCAGTTGCATTTTAGGGGTGATGCAAGAGAATATTTCCTTCACATTCTGAAGGTTACATTGGTTCAGCTCAGCCTTTGTATTAATTCCAGCTGGGGATCATGAGAAATGTGTGTTGCTCCAGGACTGAAGTGTAATTGTGACACGGATCAAAATCTCTGCCAGGCTGTTCTTTCCCTCTCTTAAAGCAGATTAGCAGCCTGGCATCTGTTTTCTTTGGGGAAGATGGCAGAGCTGCCCACAGAGCAGAGGAGCTGCCCTTTGTGCCTTCAGTGGAAGTGCCTGTGCTTGCCAGCTGTGCCATGTCCCTGATGTTGGCAGGCAGGGCTGGGCCAGTGCTTTGGGGCTTGAGGCAAAGCTCTTCAATCTGCCAGACCCTTTCCCCTTGAGCTCCCTGTGTCTCCACTCCTGCAGTTGCCAGGTGGGAAAGACCTACATAAGGACAGCTCTGTCTCACTGTGAGAGAAGGTTTTGGAAAGGTTGGGCACTTGAGTGCAGTTATTTAAAGTTCTGACATCAGAGTCCCTCAAGTCTTAGGTGGCTGTGTGGGAAATTATAGCTGACCTGCATAGGAAATGAGGTGTGCTTTCAACCTGAATGTCATAAAAATTACTTTATCTAGACCAAGTGCAATCTTACCTACTAAAGATGTGACAGAACTTGGTCTCAGAGCTGTTCTGCTTCTTTTAGTTATGGTAGATTGGAATGAAAGTCTTCCTGCTGAAAGCATTAAAAAATCATGTACCAGCCCTTAAGAACCACATTACTCTCTATTTCTGTGAGCTTTTCTCCTGATTGCTCTGTGGGTGGCATTCCTGCAAACTAATCAAATCAACAAAACCAAACTAACTCAATCACTGAGTTAACAAATACTTCAGGAGCACCAGAACTTATGAATTTGATTCCTCTTCCATCCCTGACTCCCGTTCATTCACGTCTTGGCCTTGATTGACTCTTTGGTGCATAAGAGAGTAAGAATTCCAATTAAAAGTTTCCCCAGTTTCTTCATGCATGGATTGTCATCCAGTACAGGCCTGGGCTTTTGATGCAGCCTCTTCTTCTGTCAGAGCATTCTGCCCTGCCATGTATTTTCACTGAAGTTACAAAAATTCCCCTCAAGATATCATATCTTGTTATTTTATTCCATTTGGCCACCATGTTTGGTTATGAGGACAGAGAAGCAGATTATTGGGGGGGAGACATTAACTGTACATGGAAACTTTGTTTCTGTAGGAAATTAGTGTAAGAATCCATAATATTGAGAGTTGAAATTATTACAATCTAGGTACAAGGGAGAGTTAGGTAATTAATTCATTGAATAAGGAAAGCCAGAAGCAAGCATGAGAATTTTGTGGCCAGGTATAGGAAGGATTGTAAGGAATTCTTTAGCTGTATGAAAATCCATATAGTGTGGTACTGGTCAATGAGAGTGGAAGGATAGATTGCAGAGGCAGAAACTGAGTAAATACTGCAAGTATTTCTAATTTCTGTTAAGAAGGAAGAGGAAGAAGTTGCATTTGCACATTTAATGACATGCCTGCTACTCAACAACAACTGTTAAAGGTTTGGCTTTTAAAGCAGAAGCACTGACAAGCACTCATTGAAGGACACAGCCAGTCAGTTTTCTGATCTTTTTTTTTTTTAGAACTTGCACCACTGTTTTTTGCAGATGTTGGAACACTGGTGGAAGCTTCAGTAAGTAAAAGCTGTATTTTTAGGGTGGTGTAAAAGGTTAAACAGAGCACAGTACAGAGGCTGCTGTAGAAGGTCTGCAGCCCAAAACTTGGAGCTCCTGACTGCTACAACAATAACAATTCAGCTCCAAAGCTGTGTGTGCTGAACTGGCTGTTGTTAGTTTTGGACAAACCCACAGAGAGCCTGATAATGGAACATAATACATCAAGATTTAAATAATAATAATAATAATAATAATAAATCCATGTCACCGTGTTAGGGATAACAAGAGTTGTGTCACTTCTCAGTGGTTCTTGATTGAATCATGACCTTGTTAATGAGATACTGTGAATGTTAATAAGCTACTTGTGTGTATTTTGTGATATGTGATTTGACTTAAACATAAAGGTTAGAAAAGTGTATTTTACAACATAATTAGAGGTTGTGCTAAGCAAGTTGAAGAGCAGGTGGTTGAGAGGTGGTGAAAGACATGGGCAGCTGCTCTAAAGCGGAAAGGTTGTTAGACAAGGGACTGTGAAAAACCTTACAAGGCTCTTATGATTAGAGTTGAAAAATAAACCTTATTAGAAGGCTATTAGGTATTAGATTTATTGAAGAGAGGGTTGAGAGTTGCCTTTATCAATTTACACCTGTCTCTTTGGTTTCATCACACAGTTGTTTCTTAGCTTAGCAAGAATAAGCTTGATTCAGGAAACTAGATAAGAGAAACACAGATAAGATACAGCTCTTAACAGTAGTTGCAAATAAAGTGGACTCTCTTGTACAGAAATCCTTACTGACTGAAGTCTTTAAGTCAAAATAGTCTTAAAGCTATGCTGTTGTGTAAATGAGGTGTTGCTGTAGAAAGTCAGCCTTTGCTGTGCAAGCATTTAATGGTCCTGAGGCTTCTGGACATGGGAAGTTCTCCCAGCTGCTGCACACAGCAGAGATGCTGAAGGCATTTGGCTCAGCTGCTGCAAGGCACAGCAGGCTCTGACACTGGAAAAAAACTCCACTTCAGAATCATGGAATACTCCATCCAAATCACTTGGAAGGAATTTTCAGGGCAAAAATTATGTTGTTCAATTAAGGGAACTCCACAGGTCGGGGAGAACCACTCTCCTATCTTCCTCCCAACCATGGATCAGTATTGAAGGTCACAGAATCACAGACTGGTCAGGGTTGGAGATCATCCAGTCCAATGCCCCTGCTGAGGCAGGGTCACCTGGAGCAGGTGACACAGGAACATGTCCAGCTGGGTTGGGAATGTTTCCATAGAGGGAGACTCCACAACCTCCCTGGGCAGTGTTCCAATGCTCTGCCACCCTCAGCAGAAAGAAGTTCTGGAAAACGTCTCCAGAGAAAGTCACAGGTATCAAGAAGCCTTTTTTTCTGTTCTGTGATCATTGGAGATGTGTTTTTCTCAACACATGGAAACCAGGAGAAATCTTTGAGAGGTGCCAGGTCACATTGATGGCAAATATAATTGGGGAGATTTTGCACATTGTAGTAGCTCATCGCTTGATTCATGATTGATGGCACAGTTTTCATGGAGTTAATGAGTAGAATGTTAATGAGTAGAAGCTGCCCAATATGCATCCATGTAGACTATATCATGTATACTATCTATATCTATTATATATACTTCTTTTCATCTCTGATGTGCACAGAATATGCCCAGAGATAACGAGGCACTGTGTTTTAGGTGGAGGAAGCTGTTTTGGCATGTTTTGCTGCTGAGCCCGTTTGAAGTCGTTTGCAGCCTTTCAGGATTGGGAAGCGACAGTCGCCGTTCCAGCAGCCTCTGTTGTCTGAACAAGCTCTGGCTCCTTCCCTTCTGATCAAAAGCATTTGGTGAAAGGTGCAGCTTGGATCCTTTAAAGCATCTCATTATGGGTTATATTTAGAAGTGTGAAGAATATATTATTAATTACAAGGATGCTCCAAAGCAAAGAAGCTGTTTTATCCATGCCCTTGATGAACAGAAAAGTTCCTGTGCTGAAGGAAGGTTATGCAATTAACAGTATATTCATTAGGAGTTCATCAGATAGCAAACTATGCTTATCTTCAGGATGGTACTGGAATATCTGACAATTTCCTAGTTACTGCCTAAGTGATAAGGAAGAGCAAGAGACAGGAACTGCCAGTTTCTGATATATAAATTTTTTATAAATGTCTTGATTATATAAATTTTACTGCCAGTAAAATTTATATAATACAGATTATGTATCTGTTATATGCCAGTTTTATATATATATATATATATATATATAATATTTTACATCTCAGTTTACAGGCCAAGTACTCTCTTGCTGCCTTGCTGGAAAGAACTGGAGATGGAAGTTGGCCCCACATATTTCTTGGTTGCTAAATGAGCACAGTGTATGGACACTGTGAGCATCATTACAGGTTTTTTGCTCTCTTTTGTTCCCACAAAACCCCTCTTCCCAGGGTAGCTGTCCTCTGGGTTCATCCAGTATCATTCTGGATGTTTACTTCCACCTGGTCAGTACTCTCAAATCCAATCTGTGCACTAGGCCTGTGAATTTCTCCAGCTTAAAGGAATTTTTGTCATCATTTTCAGAACTTACAAAATACAATAATTTTTCTGTCTTCAAATTCATTCTTGCATCTGGTAATTGATTTTTGCTAATTGCAAAGTCATGATAAAGTCAGGTGAATTTTTTTTTTTGACTGTGCATTAAAACCTAATTTTGAGTTGAGCATTAATTTGCTTCCAAAGAAGTCAAGTGCCTAAATATGCCAGAATATGTATGAAATAAGCTGCCATCTGGAATTTGCTTCTGGATTTGTTGTAATAGAAATGGAGCAATCTGGGATGCATATTTTGGGGCATTCTAGAAATTAATATATAGGAAGAAAAATAGAAAAATCTGTCCTGGTGCTGTGCTTAGCTGCTTGTATAAGAATTTGTCAAGTGACCAAGGTGATAATGTCTGGTATGCTTGGATAAGTGAGATACTGCCAGTGGAAAGAATGAATTATTTTTAGAAACTAATTTTTTAAATAGTTCAGGGTAACAGTGCCAACAATTTGAAGAGAGCCTAGGAAACTCTGTCACTTTTATCTATAAACCAAAGACAGTCAAATAACATTTGATTCAATAAAAGGTAAATTTGTCCCTTTTCTAAAAGTATCTGTGCAGAAATTGTTCCAAGATGCTTTCAAACTGCTGTGTTACAAATCCATACAGGGAGGGATGATTGATTTATTGTGTGCTGCAATCTGGTGTATTTTATCACTGAATCTTTAGTGAGGAAAGTTGATGTTGTTAAAGCTGCAATGCATTTAGACCCAAAGCTTGGGAATAAAGCAGGAAGCATTATTGGATCAGTAGAGATCAGAATGTGGCTATTACCTGTGTTTCTGTGGAGATCAGCTCCTTCCATGGTCTCTGCCAACTCAGACCAGGAGGGATGGGCTTTGTGTCAGGGCTGGGCTCTGGTGTGCCCGTGGGATGCTGTGGGAATTAGGTGGTGGGAATTAGGCACACGGCTGACACCTGAAGAGGTGACAGGAGATTTGTAATGAGTCCCTTTTGGGGGGAGGCTGAGGCTGTCCCCACCTCTGCCACATCCTCAGGGCTCTGCAGCTCAGCACATCCATTTGTCACCTCTGTGGCTGCGTGAGAAAGTTTCAGTTCAAAAATCTGTTTGCCCACGAGGCTCCAGAGTCACTGATCTCGGGCAGGGAACAAGTTTTTGCTTTCAGAAGTTGCATTTCTCGGGGTTAATTAGCTGACTCCCATTCATGCCCAGCTTGTGCCGCCGTAACCTCCCGACTCTCATTTCTTCCTTGACACTCCCCTTTCTTCCCAGAGCATGTCTGTGTTTGAACTCTGCTCATTCCCAGCTCCTTTGCTACCAGTCTGTGCTGGGTCAGCTGTTACCCTGGGGTGTTTTACTCTCCCAAGGCTTGCCTGAATCAGAACTGCCTTAAAAGCATCACGCATCACTAATCAAGGGGGAACACGGTGGATCATGATAGATTTTTAAAGGTTGTTTGTAGCCAGACTTAGTTTTTCACAGTAGGCATCCCTGGAAAAAAGCAGAGGTAAAGGATCTGTGTTGAGAAAAGGAGCTCAGCTCTCAACCTTGTCAAATATTGACGTTCCATTTGATTTCTGGGCTATAGGAAAGGCAAAATAATTTTTTTTTTTCTTCCCCCCCCCCTTTTTTTTTCTTCTTTTTGTCTTTTCTCTCCTGACCTCCCGCATTACTGTTAATACAGAAGGGAAGGGCAGGCTGAACTGCATTGCAACTGGCAATGTGTACATAGATTGACAGGGTAATTATTGATGTAGACTGTGGTGGGATGGGAGGATTGACAGGACAATGTTGCACATCACTCTCTTTCAAACAAGCTCTAGAAACAATAGAGTTTAAAGAAGATGTTACATTCAGGGTAGAAAAAGCAGAGTATTTTTTCTGACCTTCTTAAACAAAGTCATGTAATTGTTGGAATTTTTTTTATGCTTAGCTTTTGATTGAGCATGAAAAATGCCTCTCAGAAAAGGGAATATTTAATAGCCTTTCTATTAGAAAACTATCTCTAAAGAAAATTTTGAGTCCGGGGTTTTGCTGGCAGGCCTGGGTGTTTGTTAACTATCAAAGTCAACTGTCAGTTTAGTATGGAACTGTTTGAGATCAGCAGTGCACATTGCTGCTTTACTTCTGCCAGAAACAAGTTCTTCTTCAGCTCTTCTGGTCTCTTACTTCCATGTCTAGGGTTTTCCCTGTGGTTTTTATTAGTATCTGCTTGCCTCTGTGTCAAGCTAAGGACATGACCAACTGATCCTTGAGATGAAAGAAAACCACCAGTGAAGAGAAAATAAAATATTAAGTAGTACCAAGTGATCTGGAGAAATCTGATGTGGAAACTCAGGTTTTCAGTAGCCAGAATAATGTCTTAGAGACACAACTCCTCTTGAAGGCAAGTTCTGCTCTGGGTTAGAGGAGGAGCAGAGAGAAAGGCAAGAGGATCTGGTGGGTTCACAAGGAGGGACCATGTTAGGCTTTTAAACAGCTCTCCATTTTAAGTCCAGGGTCAATTATGGATTTTCCTCTTCCATTAAGAAGATGTGCAAAGGGCCAAAGTTGGTAGAAATAGGGGGAAAGTTGGCAGATGGCCTCTGACTTGAGTTTATCAAAATCCCCTTTTTGTTCCTCTAAACAATGAGGGCTGTGCTTCACTGTCATTAAGCAGGGCTGTCACTACAGGCCTGTATTCATTTCTTCTCTGGATTAATCTGAGTAAATGTTTCTCGTGGCCGTATGGCTTTGGTGTCAGGAAAGATGAGAAACTGGCATTCCAAGGTGGCACGTGGCTGCTGGGCTCTCCCCTGGCTGCACACTGTGCAATAATGCTTCACTCAGATGGAGCTGGGCTGCACCAGCCTCATTCTGTTGGGAACATTTCTGCCTTGCCCCATGGAGTCGAGCTCAGCTCTGCAGCAGGGGACACCACAAGTGTGGTGTGGTCATGGTCATTGTGTATGGTGGTGTTGTCCAGAATCTGCAGAAAATGGCAGCAAGGAATAGAGTTGGAATCCCAGGGTTATCCTACATCTCATTCAGGTTTATTAAAGGATTTTTTGTGCATCCCTGACCAAAGCAGTGCCTCGAGGCATTTACCATCAGAGCCATCAGGCACTGCTGATCATTCAGAGAGGGCTGGGTGGAGCAGAAAGGCCAAGGCAAGGCAAGGACTGGCCTTGAGGGATTGCTGACAATATCTGTGGAACTGTTCAGTTTCCCCTGAAAAGGCAACTTTTGTCTCAAGGTGCTTGGGCATAAAAGCTACTGTGGGGAATGAACTTTAGCAATGAATTCTCCTGTGTGCAATGGCAGGTGAGGCAATGCAGTTTGTTTGGGAGCAGAAAGCCCTCACTGTATCATGTGTATCTCTCTCATGCCTAATAACCTGTCATGGTCTCTTAGAAACTGGTTTCTCTGTGCACAACCAGACTTGACAGTGGGGGAATGTCACAGTGTATTCTACAGATATCAGTTAAAAAACCCACTGTTGTTTTACAAGTACTAGATGGTTAAAAAAATGGAATTTAGTGAGGATCAGCAGCCTTTTATCGTCACTGCTGTTAAACGTCTGATCTGTGTAAATTCTGACATTTCAGAGGTATGACCATGAGGAACAGCTTAAAGGTTATTAAAAAGTTTTCTGATTGCTACTGAAAGTATCACAGTTTTCCTGCAGCTTGAGACCAAAAAGGATCATGTGATCATCCAGTTTGACCTCCTGTTTACCTTGGGCCATTGACCTCGATTTGGATTTACCCAAACCAAACAAACTGAGTTGAATTTAAGGACTTTATTTCTCAGGAGCATGTTCCTGTTGGGCATGTCAGCTGCAGCAGAAGTGCCATCAGAACAGTGTCTGGAGAAGCTCTGAGATGAATTAGGTGAAATGTGCTCAGATGATCACAGCAAAAGAGCATTTGCTGTGTTTACAAAACAGGAATACAAAATGAGCTGAAGTCCTGCCAGTCAGACTGAGGGAAGGAAATGCTTTTTGTAGCCAAGTTTGATGGTAGTTTTGATCTTAAAAGTGGATGAGTAAGACATAGGAATCGAAGATAAAATGGTGCACTGGAAGCCCAGGAGCAGCAGTCCTTTCTGTGCAGCTTGCTGTCCTGGGCTGTGGCAGTATTCAGGATTCCAGGTGTGCCTGGACAGCTCTGAACCTGGCATTCTTCCTGACCCATGCAGGTGGCTCACGTTGTGAGACATGGAGCTTAGCTAAAAGCTGATGCCATTTGTGTTTGCAGCCTGCTATAGAGATCTCTTACATCCTTGCACTGTGCTCAAATACAGTTTATATTACCTGTTAAAACTATTGGCATGATACCAGAGAATAATTTTCTTACTTGAGGTTGTTTGTAGTGTCTGTGCTTTTGGAACACACTTTTCCTGTTAAAGTTATCTCACTGTTACTCTGACAGTGAGTCTCTGTTTCAGTAATTAGGATTAATCCTGGGATTTTGAATTTGTGATTATTTCACTCTGATGTCAGAAGTGGTAATCACCAGTGTGCTAATCTGCACAAAAGCAAGGTTCCTGCTACCTATCTCTTTTAGACAAACTGAAGCCCTTTGTGTGCTAAGCTTATTTTCTCCCTCCAGTTTCAAGGTAGAGGAGTTGGAGATTCATCAAAGACTCTTAATAATACATGGTGTTGTAAAGGAGCCCTTCTTACAAGCACACAAGAATGGAGTTAATAAGGGCTATACTATGCAGTGCAATGGAGGGAAATCTGTGCAAATCCTCTTCTCTGACCTGGGAACTTCTGAACATAAGTCACCATCAAACAAATCACACCACTGAATCCAACTATTTATCAGGTGTAGCAATTGTTAATACTGTTCCTGACATTTTACAGTCTAGTTCCTTAGTCGCCTTTCCTAATCTGTCTTTTGAGTTGCTTAATTTACATTGAAAGTTTAAAGGCAGTGCCCGTAAGGTAATGATCTTTTTGTGCAGGAAGAAAGGATTTTTCACTATTTCTGTGCTTTTGCATGCTGCCACAAAGGTTATGGCACATCAGCCTGTACTCACACACTCACAAATGCAGAGTCAGGTAGCAGTTCAAGCTCCCAGGCCCTGGGAATTGGTGCTGTCAGCGTGCCCCAGGTTGAGCAGAACAGAGTTTCCTGTGGGAGCAGAGGGATGGGGCAGCTGCTTCTGTCAACAAAGGCGTCACTGGTGGTGGGCTGGGGTCATTCCAAGTCTCACTGCTATAATCTTAATTCACTTAAGCTACTAATCATGACATTTGTTTTGGCCTGGGCTGCTTTCAACTGAAGTTGTAGAGTTGCCTGTATTTTCTCAGAGATCTCAAGTGTGTAATACAGATATGGGAGCAACCCAAGTACTGCTGCTGGAGGAGTTGCATTGGCTTTTGTAGAAGTTACAAGTTCTCATGTAAGTCTTGCTATCCCAGCAGGCTGATGCTTGTACTGTGTTGCTTTACATGACAGAAGGGGAGTTAGTGCAGCTCCTAACCTTAGTGGGAACAGCTCTTTGATTAGCATTCCCCATAGTGTGTTCTGTCTCTGTGTATTGCTGATGCACAGATCCAGACTCAAGCACCCAGAGCAAGCTGAGGGTTCAGGGCAGTCCCTGTGTGCTCACAGTGCTCTGTGCACCAGGGCCAAAGAAACTCCCAGGGCATGGGAATCATCCACCACAAATACATGGGAATCATCCACCACGGATGTTGCTGTCCCCACAGAAACACTCCAGATCCCAGTGTGTCACAAGGGAGGCATCAGGGAGATCAAGTGTAACAAATATGATATAACACCTTATGGAATCACACCCAGAAGCTGATGTGTGTTGAAGGGTTGAGTAAAGTAAACTGAAACTGTGACCTGTCCTGAGCTGCAGAGGGAGCTGGTGGTGGCTGGGGTAGGGGTCAGTGTTCCTCACACCCACCTGCAGCTGGGAGAAGGGGCAAGGGAAGGAAAGTACCAGTCAGACACACCCTCAGCTGTGACAATAGTCTAAGTCAGAAGATGGATTTTAAACTGTTCTTTATGCATCTTCAATACTTCAATGGGACTTTGAGTTGTAAGGCAGTAGTGAGTGTAGACTGGGATATACATTCATATACACACATATATATAAAGAACTATATATGCAAACTTGTGACTGAGATTTTTTTTTTTGAATCACAAATCTTCAGTGATTGAGAACACTGAGTTCTGAATTTGCCTAAGCAATCTCTGCCTGTCAGCTCCCCTCCTCTCTGCAGAACAGTTGCTCATTTACCAGTTTTGCTTATTTTGTCTGGAAACAAACTGGATTCTAGTCCTGTACTTGAGCAGGTACGAACACTTACTTTGTTCTTGGTACATCTCTGAGGCAGTTCTGCCTGCTGTGACAAAAGAAGATTTTAGGGCAGTGTTTGAGTCGGGAAGGCCCTTGTTATAAAAAATTCCTTAAAAAAAAAAAAAAAAGCTGACAACTAAACCACTGCTAGGAGGAAAGAGGGAGGTAGGAATTTTAAGTTCCATAATAAAAGTAGTGGAAATATTTGTGGGAACAGTTCATTGGCATGGCAGGAAATAATTAGACTGTTTTACTATTGAGTTTTCTCTGTTGTAGAAAAAAAGTTTTGGGTTGGAGCTTCTGAAGAACCTGGGAAAACCACAAGGGGCAGTCTGGAGAGGAGGGGAGTTATTTCAGCAGAGATAGAGGAGCTGTTCAGACCTGTAAGATGATGTATTTCCTCAAAGGGTGTTCTTTCAGTCAGCTGATGAAAAGTCTTGTGGGTTTCCCACCAGTAGAAGCTGCTTAATTGCATTTTGTGTATGCTCTTAGAGTACCTGTTTGGTGAGAACCTGACAAATGGTCTTCTGAAAGTAAATCAATTTTGTTTTCTTGGGCTTTCTTGAATATACATGATGTCCGGAGCCTGAAAAGCACAGCAGTGGCACAAGAGGAAGCAAACAGTGGGGCGCCAGTTAGGCTCTATGGTTCTCTGAAAGACTTTGTAGCCTCCCATAAAGAGAAAGAAGAATGTGCCATTGGCTGTAGTGAGTAAATGGAACCTTCTTGTCTTCTTTGCTCTTGTCTCCTTATAAATAAACCATTGTTGTCCATCCTTGGCATTTACAGTTCATTGTGATAAATTGGTCTTGATGTGTCTGACATTTCAACCAAGTTGTTTAATGGTGCTTTTCTGAAAAGGCAGATCTTGCTATAACTGCCCTGGTCCAGAATGCATCCAGGGTAAGAGCACTCGCCATCACACACAGCACTAACCCTTTCCTTTCTGGCTGCACAAAGAGGGAAGGAGGAAGTAAAACATTTTGGTCACGTCAGCCCAAGAGGCCTGGGTTTGTGTAAGCTGTGCACAGAAACAGAAATGAAAAGTCTGGACTGCAGTTGCTGAAAGCCTCTCTAATATTAATGTGGACAACAACGTGGACTCCACTTGTATCTGCAGCCTCTTGGGGGAGAGGGGAGGAAAACACCCAACTTGCTGGAAATGCAGGTGTGTTTTCACCAAAGTTTTGCTTGGAGTTTTGTGTAAGATCTCCTCTCTGTGACCTGCCAGTGCTTGCAAGTTGCTGGCTTCCATACAACAATTGCCTGGGTGCAGAAACCACTGGAACACAAAAATCTGGTGAACTGTGACCAACAGCAGCTTCTCTTGCTCCATCCCTGAAAGTTCAATCTTTGTTTTGCATATTTTAAATGTCTTTATTTATTCTGTTAGGAAGATGATTAACAAAGATAGCTTTCCATAAATAGGAACCTTCTGTTCATACCTTTCCAAACCTTTCAGCTTCCCAAAGCTATTAAGCATCTGCCCACAGCAGCCAAGCAAAAGTAATGCTCATACTTTAAACTATGACCAATAAGTAACCTTTTGCTGGTTAATGATCCCAGTGTGTGATGATACCATTTTTTGATTATATTTCACCTTCTTCAAAATCAGGTGTGTGGAACATGTTCCCACCTGTCTTGACCCACTTGGTTCTCAATGGAGAATTACAGTGAGGATGGAAGACCTGGTCCTACTTGGCATCAAAACAAATTCTCCTGTCCATCACCATTGTCAGAGCAAGAAGAACTAGAACAATTTCTGGGGGATGTGGACCAATAACCTGATTAACAAATGTCCCTGTGACATTTTTGGTTTCCCAGTTTTCCCAGTGTGCCAGTCCAATCCAGACCTTACTGCAGACTGACTTAGTGCAAAACCTGCAGCTTAGAGGGATGGGGACACAGGACCTGGTCTGCATTGGCAGATACACTGATCCTGGTGGGCTCTTGCTGGGGAGCCTTTCCAATGTTTTTTATCACTGATTTGCTGGAAAAAATAATCCGAAAGCCTAAGTAAGGATCCCTTTTTTCCTCCCCCCTGCAATCATGCAACATTCATAGATGTTATTTAGGTATGCAAGTGAGCAAATTTCAACAGAAATGCTGTCACGCCTCAGGGTTATAAAACTTCATTACATCTGTTATTAACTGTCTGTCTGTGGCAGGACCTAATTTTTCTTGATGTATTGGTTGCCCACAGCTTTTCAAAACTGCTCCTTATAACACTTCAAGGCGCTAAACCAGAGAAATCCAGGGATTAAATGGCGCTGCTCTCCAAGTGGCTGATTGATGCTTCAGGGCTGGGAGATGCCCTTTCACAGCCTCCTTGTGGAGGTGGGAGGGGAGGTAGCATTTTCATCCTCTCTTGCTCAGCACTAGGGAAACTGATTGACTTTGTGTAAATACCTTTACCAGGGCAGGATGATGTGAAGGTTTTAATTCAAAATTTAGGTTCTCCCCTGCTCAGTAGACCTGCAGCCATACATAGCATTATTATCATTAATACCAATGGAAGAACTATTTGGATACACGTAATTTTTTGAAGAGAGAAATTAGTCTGTTTAATAAGCAAATCCTGCCAAACTGGATGATGATTCCAGAATGCTAAACAATTGTTTAAACTGTGGAACATTTGCATTTCAGCAGCCTTGTCACAATAAATGTAGATCTGTTGCTCTTTACACTGGTATGAAGGGACAAAAAATAGGAATTTTAGCAATGCAAACTAGTTACGAGAGAATGAGCTTCACAGCTTACTTGGTTCCAGATAAATCTGGCAGGTTCTTTTTCATAGTTGTGTTCTTGCCTGTACTGGGGTTTTTGCTTCTGTATCTCCATGTCTGACATCACAGTTGCCTTTGATTTACGCAGTTACAGCTCAGTTTGTTAAACACCTGCAAGTTCCTGCTTGTCCTTGCTGCTTGCTCCTCAGCTTTGCTGACCACACTCTGCCCAGATCATTATTGCCTTGCCAAACATAGACACAAATGTACTAGAATGAGGGAAGTTGTTTCTCCTGGCTTAGCTGGAGGTGGTTGGTGCAGAGCTGCTGTGCTGTGTGCAGGTGCAGTGGCTGAACAGCTGCAGCTCAGTGTTGGGCAGGGAGGCAGAGCTGGGCAGTGCTGGTGCTGCACTGAGAATCCCTCCCTGTAACAACCAGCCCCAAGTGCTCAGCTGGGATCCCTGCTGCTCTGTTGGAACTTTCTCAGCTCATCTTGGCTGAGTTAGGTTCAAAACTAAGAGTGAGGGTGGTGTTTGTTTCATTTGCATGCTCGTGGAAGGGGTTGGCTGGGGTTGCAGGAAGGGCCTCGTTCCCAGGGCAGCCTGTGCTGGAGCCCTGACTGAAGGGGCAGCAGGTTGACTTGGGATTTCATTCCAGTATGACTCAGGATTGAGCCATTCAAAGTAAAAGTAACTTTAACAGCATAAACAATGTTCAAAATGTTTAGAAATATGTTTAACTTCTGTTTATTTCTTTGGTTTTGTTTTTTTTCTTCCAGCCAAACAAGTGTGTCCATCTGAAAAAATTAGCTGTGGAGACTTAAGCAACAAGTGCATCCCATTGTCCTGGAGATGTGATGGGCAGAAGGATTGTGAAAGTGGAATTGATGAGGCTGGTTGCACTCCTGGTGAGTTAATACAGATCAACATCTCCATTTAGGACTATAAAAGTCCTGGAGTGACTGTTACAAATTGCATGGAAAGGGATGACTTTTCCTGCCAACAAATTTATTCACTCTACTTTGCAGTGCTAAGTGGTGACTTTCAGAAACAGAGAGGAAAGAAGGATTCTCCAGTGGGGCTGGCTGGAGAATGTGTGAACTTTATGAAGAATTAAATATTATTCTTATTAGGGTTAACACCCCTGTGATATGGAAAGCACATAAATAAGGTTCAGACCTTCCTCTGTGGTAGCCCAGCAGGTTCCTGCTGTGTCCTTGTCCCTGCAGAGTGGGGACAGGCTCAGGCTGGCTTCTGCTGGGGTAGAATGGATAGGCCTGGACATTGAGAGCTCGTGGGTTTCGCTGGACAGAGAGAGAATGATGTACTCTGTACCCATAACTGTTTTAAATTCAGGCCCTAAATGGCCATTGCCTTTCATTAAGCCTTTCTGTGCTGAATGAAAGAGCCCTTTAACAGTGTTTGCAGTCTGTGAAAACTCCTACACTGTGTGATCAAACCATTTCTCAGGCTGCCTTTTTGATAGACCAAATATATGAGTTCTTTATGCTTCTTGATGCCAAATATTCTCTTTTGAATGAATGCTTGACTCATTCTTGTGGCTCCCTTTGGTATTCCAGTTGGTTTTCCAACTTTCTTTTTACACAGACCACCAGAATTTAGGGAATATCAGTCTTGCCAGTCTGTGCAGAAGTAAAATCACCTTTCTAATTTCTAATACTGTTCCTATTAAATTCTTTGTGTGCAAATGATCCCAGGTTTTAAGAAGCTCTCTAAATTCTGTGTATTCACCCATCCCTCAGTATTTCTAGTGTTGCATATGGTATCAGCAATGTTATTTTTACTTCCAGGTTACTGGAGAAAGGGTTGAATGATTACATTCAAGCACAAATTGAAGTTTCTTCATTTGAAAACTGGATTTTGGGCTCTAATTCCTGCCCAGTTCATAATCCACATTACATCTTTTCTTTGAAGCTGTATAATGAAATAGGTTTTACATGAACATTTTGGGGCTCTGAGTGGAATACTGTGGACAAATTTATTTATTTGCAGTCAGCTTTATCAAACAAAATATTACCAAGGCTTTTACTTTGTGAGCAACTTGTTCCACTATTTAGTTCTCTTTGTAAAAATATTTTATCTTGGTTCTTTTTTTCTTTTTCCTTGTATTGGTTTTCCATGTGAGACTCTTAAGTGTTTTCTCTTTAACATGGACATTTTTTTCTTTGAATGGGAGGCTTGAATTAGAGACAAATTCAGAAGATAACTATAACTGCTATTTTCCTCATATGAGTTAGTGAAATGAGAACAATTTTTTACACTGGTGGCTGCCTCCCCTGATTTAATGCTGTTGCTGCTGCTGCTCACACCAGTGGGAATGGTCTCATGGAGTCTTTTAGTTATAATAAAAATCTACTTGAAATTGCTTTGAACTTTTTTTTCAAAGCCTTAGGTAACCCCCAAAATGAATGTAAATATGTTTTGAATGCCACATAATTCCAGCATAATGATGCTATTAATGGGTTTGGAAATAGCTGAGTGTTTCTGTTCTGGATGTTTCAGCATCTCTGCTCTTACTTCACTACCAGCTTTAGTGCATGTGCAGGTTCTTAAAAATGGAAATTTCATCCAAGGACAAATTAGCACATTTTGATGGTTGTTGGGTAACTGGTGAGAGATGAATTAGTAGCTTTCAACCAATTTCTAATGACTGAGCATTGTCCCCACAGCCTGGAAATCTCTGCTGAGTCTGGCTGTGGGATGGGCCATTGTCTGGCACAGGGACCAGGGGAAAAGGCACTGACAGGTGAACTTGGAGCATCCTGGGTGGGTGCAAACATCAAAAACTTTCAATCCTAAGATCTCAACTCAGCATCTTTCCGAGGTCAAAACTGGCTTTGAGAGGGAGGCAGGAAGCACTGCTGAAGGGCTGCAGTGGGAGACTTTCAGGGAGCTTGCCTGTCAAATGAAGGTCTTTTCCTCATGGATGAGAACAACTGTGTGAGCTGTTTCAACAGGGAGCTTGTGGAGGATTGATAGCTATCCTCTCCCTTATCCAAATCTGATAAACCTCACTAAGCCTATCCACTGATACTCTGTTAACATTCCCATTTCTTCTCGGGTTAGAATCCTCCTTTCTCTGTGTCCTCTTATCTCAGCAGCACACAGTATCCTGACCACTTCAGACCTCTTCTTCTCTTTGTTTTGTTAATTTAATCTCTGCACTCAGGTTTTTATTCTCATTTTATAAGATGCTTCAGCACTGCCTGTCACCCGCAGCCCCTTGGAGCACAGCACCCTGTCACAGAGCTGACCAACTTGTCTATAAATAACACATCTTGCTGGAGAAATGTTTGGAAGGGGATTTATTTGTGCACAGAATAATTTCTGTGGGGAGAGCCTGCATGTGCAATAAACAAGTGGATGATGATTTGAAGATGGTGTGAGTGAGGGCATCCAGAAGAAAAACCCCTAAGCTCTTTCTAAATCCATGTTAATAAAGCTATTACTGCAACCTCATGTGACACTTCAAAAATATTTAAACTGTGCATACTCTTGATTTTTCATAGGAATAACTGGCTCTTGGATTTATAATTCTTCGAGAGGATTTAATACAGAGTTTATGAACCTTTTTTATGGCTGCATTTCTGCTTTGGTGATTCGTAGCAGTAACAACATTGTGCTGGTATCCAGGAGCAAAGCTTGGTTGTGCTGAGGCTGTGCAAGAACCTGTCCCTGTGTCAGAATGTTCACAGCCCAGGTTAAGGGAGAGGACAGTAATGATTATGGTGTAGAATCATCCAAAACTGTAGGAACAGTGTAGGTGTATTATGGTTCTTCCTCCTCCAGCAGTTTCCTTTCCAGCTACTACTTTGAACCTTGTAATTCTTGCTGGATTTTTCCTCTCAGAATGATATCACTGCTTTTTGAATCCATGTGAAATGTACCCAGTGCAGATGCTGGCACAGCCAGCTGGGGAGGAAAGCAGCTGTTCAGAGACTGGGGGACAAAAGTAGAGAATCTGAATGAGGAGACAAAATGGTGTGGGTTTCACCCTGTGGAAGAACTTGTCAAGGAAGCAAAGGAAATTGCAAATTCTTTCACCTGCAATGGCTGCAGCACCAGTGATCAGGGATCCAGATTTGTGTCTGCACAGGCTGTAGTTGCACCAGGGATTAATCCTTGCACATAGGTAGTTAAGTGCCTAAATAATTGACTTCCAACAGACAAGCTTTAAGAACACTATTGACTTCCAGTGCACAAACAATTTCTGAAAATGCAAATATCTCCCTTTTTAAAATAAGACTGTATAAAAAGAAAAACCTTATTTTTCAGTTTTTGGAGCAGAAGTAATTTGAGTCTTAACAATACCAGGTGTGTTGTAGTCAGAGGTCAGGGTCAGCAGTCTTGAATTTGCTGGCTTGGAGGTGCTGGCAGTCTGCTTATTTCCCTGGTTAAGGTTTTCTGCTCCCAGTGCACCCAACCTTTGTCACAGTGGATTGAATAAGCTTAGGAATGTGTTTACTGAGAATAAAAGAGAATTAAGTATGAGAGGCTGTAATTAAAGCAACACAACTCGGGGTCCGTCTGGACTTGGCTAAGTGCTGCAGAACTTGTTAAATCTCTGCTGAGAGAGACAGTAAGCAGTGTTTTGTCAGCTGCTCAGGAGTGCAGAGAGCACTTGGGAGTGGCTTTAGAAGAGAAGAGCTGCCATCCTGTCCCAGCTGCAATGGCACTGAACCCCTTTAATGCTCACACGTTCCTCCTGAGAGGACTCTGGGATGCTCACAGAGAACAAGGCTCTGGCCCCATCTCTCCTGCCTGTGCCACTGGTTCTCACCTGAACCACTGCTTGCACTCACTATGGAAACTGTGTCTTGCAGATGAGGAGTTGGCCCTGCACCATTTCCCCTTTCCCAGCAGCCAGATGTATTCATTGATATACTGAGAGCAGAATAAGCTGTCATCCATACCATGGTGTATTCTGCTGAACTATAGCACAGAGATCCTGGGGAACTTTGGCAGGCAATGGACATACTCATACTGACCTTGTGCACTTGGCTGAGGTGAGAGCCAGGAATTCCTGCAGGAGCCTCATGCCAGTGACAGCCTCGTTAGCCAAAGCATCTTCTTTTGGACTCTGGTCTTCAGGCTTTGCATTGCTGACCACGTATCTCAGAATTAGTTCTAGATTTTCAGCCTTATGCTATGATGATATGCCAGATTAAAAGTGAACAAACTGGATAAAGGTTTTTTAAATTCGTAAGGGAAACCCCAGTAAGCACAGGCGTGCTCTGCTGTAACCATGTGTCCTTGCCATGGCTGCTCACAGGCTTTCCTGGCTATAGAGATCACTTTCAGGATCCTCAGGTGGTGAACTTCCCACTTTTCCTGGCACAGCTCCAGGCTCATGTGTTACCCTCCATAAAAAGCAGCAGCCCCTCCAAGTGAGGGGTCCTTTCTTGGAAGGTCCAAGTGCAGAAAACTTGGAGTCAGCTCTTGCCAGTGCCCTGGTAAACAGCCCTCAGATCACCTGAGAACCTTGGCTGAAGGCAGAATTTAAAGCAGGATTTAAAGCTGTTCATCCCTTCAGCAGATCCACCTGGTGATGAAACAGCTGAAGGAGGGAAATTGCAAAGCTGATTTAAAGTCACCTTCCCCTGTTCTGCTCCTGCACCTACGCTCACATGCAGTGACCTTTCTATTTCCAGTTAAATTGTTTCATCATCTTTTAGCATTGTCCTGTAACCACAAAGAGCATCATGCTGTCCCAGCACTGTTTTCTTCTTTGTGCACTGAAAGGTGTTTTGCATGTCACACTTCCAGTGCTCCCTACTGGGATATGACCATACTGATCCAGTCCCTTCCAGATCCACTGATCCTACTGAGACCTTTTAACTTGGTGATAATGTAGCACTGATTTTATTTTTCAGTGCAGTTTGATTAATGTGTGCTTTTGTCAAAGTTAGTTCTGCTCACTGCCTGTTAATGAATTAACATTCATTATGTGCTGTCCCTCAGTCAGTTCAAAGGGACATCAAACCCAAAAGATCAGATTTTGCCATGCATTCTCCCTGAGAAACCCACCAATTTTCACAGGGTTAAAGCCCACAGCATCACAGTCATGCCTGTAAAAGAACTATTTATCCACTATCATTATTCATTATTTTAGTGTGTGGTGAAAAGAAACATGGCTGCTCTGAAATTCCTGGCATTTTATAGAGGGTAGCTGTAGCTTCAGTGCCATGGTGGAAGAATTTACAATTATTTCCAAGAAGGAAAAAAAGAATTCCTAGATTTAACAAATGCAAGTCCTTCATAAATAAGATAAGGTAGCACAGCAATGATATCCTCTGGGCTTTACATGATGTTTAATTACTGGACAGCTGGAGGGATTAATGCTTGTGCATTATGCCCTGGCTCTCAGAAATTAAACATGTACAGCTGCCACTTTATCACTGCTTAAAGTATTAGAGCTCCTTCAAAAGCAGTAGTAATTTGCAGAAAAATCCCCATTGTTATTTAGGAAAAATCTCAGCCCATAATCATATTTGTCCTGAGTTCCTTCAGAACAAATGGCAAGAAAGAGAAGAGATTGGGAGTTACTTTTAATTGCATGCTGACAGGAAAAGAGGAGGTAGTTGCATTTTTAATATATCCGATGCTCATAATTAAACATAATTAAACAGTGTGTGAACTTAGGTTAGAGGTAAGACAGTCATTGTGTAAATCCAGAATTAAACCCTAAAGCCATGGCCCAAGCTGTGCCAGGGCTGTACCTGCAGAGGGTGAGGGCATCGTGGCTTTGCCTCCCCTGCTGCTGTCCCTTGAGCTGAGGTTTACAGAGGAGGACGTGTGGCACATCTGCTAATGGAGCCTCCAGCACGGAGTGGGGCTGTGGGGGTGGCCCTGTGCTGGTCCTCCTGCAGAGAAATTGTCCCTATCAGTGTGCCATGAATAATTCATTCTCTAAAGCAGAGTAGATGAAAACACAACCTGAAAACAAGACAATGCAGCACTGGTACTTCTGCAGCGTTTCTCTGAAGGAGCGTGAGGGAGAAAGGGGGATGCAAAGAACAGCACGAGCACACTCACCCCACACAGACATCCTTCCCACCCAAAGGATCATTGTTCACAGGCTCTGGAAGAGGGCTGTGAGAGAGCTGCTTTTATACAAAGATTTGTGGGTAATTAAAGCTCAATAGTGCTGGACTTCAGGATACCTGTGCACACCCTCACAAGTTTTGTCCTGCTGCTCTTTCTGCACTTTAGCTGGAGACACTGGCTCTGATTTTTCTTTCCAGTCTCACACCATACTGGCAGAGGAGCAAGAATTGGCCTGTAATTATGTTTATCTTTTGAGTAGTCTGTCCTTCAACAGTTAGAGCTCCTAGAGTTGAAACAGTCAAGGAATTGCATCTCTTATTGCCAAATACAATTGTAATTCATGTCCCTGAAGTGCTTTCTTCATAAGAATGCAGCTATGCTATAATTTTGAGCCTATTCATCCAAAAAGCAGGAATCTGTTTAGTTTTATTCAGGGAAATCTTCTGTAGCTGGCAGTGCCAATGATGATGCTATGATGGCAGATATGTGGGTAGGAGTTGCATCCTGCAGTGGCCACCAGTACATATGTGTTGCACTAATTAGCAGTTCTGCTTCCTGAGCATATGATCTGAAAGCTAAATCAAAATCAGTAGCCTGAACTCAGCACAGTCCTACGCAGGAGAGGACCATGTCATGTTTGATGCAAGAGGAAAAAGAAAAAAAAGTTGGTTTATGAGTCATATTAACAGATAAAACTAATCTGAAAGTCATCTTAGTGGCTGAAATACTCTTTTTGTAGAGGATGATATAAGGTTTGGATTAACTTTGCTTTTACTTTGCAAAGAAATTTGTTCATTAGATAAAATGTAATGAGGAAGGCTTAGCTCACAATAAACATCAATTCATTACCTGTCTTTGATCCAATAACTTTAAAATAATTGCTCATGTTGAACATGTGAGTCTTCATCTCAGCCCAAATCCAGGGAAGTGCTGCTTTCTATTCCCAAGTCACAGAAACTGCAAGGCAAATCCTAATGCCATGGAAATCTCATTGCTGTTAATGTGAGCACAGTCAGCACACAACCCTTACAGGCTTAATTGCAGTGAGTGTCACTCAGTGATTAAATTTTCCATTTGAGTAGAAAATCTAATACTCTTTTTTGAGAAATTATTGCTATTCTTTTCTGGAATTGTGGGTACATAGCTACATTGTCTGTAGCACGTAATAGCTGTGCCCCCTAATTATCACATAACTGAAAACAGTCAGGGGCTGCTTCTTTCCTGAGCAGTCTGTCAGTCTCTCCCCCTCCCAAAACCACCACAGGGGTCTTGTGTTTATGGACTTGGTCATTACAGGATGTGCTTATATTCATAACCTTGACTGGGGCTGCACCAAATTCTGCCAGTTGCCTTGTTGCATCCTCAGAGCTTCTTTTTTAAGGTACTTCTCTCTTCGGATCAGTTGAATTGCAAACCATTTTATTTCAAAAGCATCTTTTAATTGTTATTGAACCTACATTCAAGCTCACTTTGGATCACTTTCCTAGAGAGATTTGAGATGTGGTTGGGTAAACTGTGGAGTTGAGAGGGCAAAGCTCACAGCCTTGCCTTGTTTTGTCTGTGCTCCAGAAGAGTTAATAGTGCTTGTTCCAAAGGCAGGGAATGTTTAATAGTGAAGCAAACTTCAGTAAGCAATATCTCCTCTTACAGACACTTCCCATCAAGCAGAGTAAATTAGTGGCAATGGAAATTTTATGGGGCTCTGCTTTGTCCCTCCCTCAGGTGAGTTCAAACCTGTGAGTCAGCAGCCTCCAGGATTCCCTGCTCAGTTACAGCAGCACCTTAGAAATGACTTGATTGATTCTGGGGAAATGGCTCAGCTTTGCCACTGGTTAAACTGGTGCCATCCCTGTGCTAAGGAATGGGTCAGGGTAAGGAGAAAGTGGCAGGCCAGTGTGACATGGCTGTGCAGCCACAGGCTGGGATTATTCCTTGCCTTTCCCACATTTCCTAACAATAAACCCAATTGTGCTGTCATTTGCCAATGTGATTGGAGTGTAGCTTTTAGGATTTTGATGAAGTCACTGCTGAGCTGGACATAAGGAAGTGGAAAACAGTGGGGAAACCAGGCAGCTCATGTCTCTGTGTCAGCAGATGAGCACAGGGTGGGAATCTGCCCAGTGGGTGGAAGGTGGCATCCATGGGTTGGCTTTTCTTGGCAAAGTATCTGTGATTTAAACTCCACAATGGCAAAATTAAATAGTGGCTGTGCAGAAAATGCTGTGCACAGAAATGCTGTGCAGAAAATTCATAATCACAGGGAGTCCTGCCAAATCCAAGAGGTCTGTGTGTGCAGTAATGTGGGATTTGTGTGCACTGTCCCAGGATGAAGCTCTGCTCAGGAATGCCCTGTTCTGCTTGCTGAAGGTTCATATATTCCTCAGAAATACAGAATTTTGTGTGATAATACTAGAGCAGCTGTTAGTTTAATGGCTATTATCAGATGTTTCTGAGGGATTTGCCAAATTGGTGTAATTTGTAAAATTGCCATTTTAATAAGCAAGTCATGTCTAAGGGAATAGGAGTGAGCTTGTCCTGTACAGGCTCCAATTTTCAAAGTCAGGAAAGAAACTCACTAGACACTTCACAGCACATTTGTTTTCCAGTTAAATTTTGGCTAGTACCGAACATCTCCAGTCTGATTCAGCTGATTATATTCCAGTCAGAATATAAAAGAGTAATAATAATGTCTTTATCCTCATGAGGTCCCTGTGGGATATCTTGGATTGCCACAAAAGCAGGACAGTATTAACCTTTGGTATTCTGTCCATCCATTTTTGTCTTTCAAGTTGCTTCATTTTACCCTTAAACCCTCTACACTGGATTCACTTGTTCTTATTTTGAGATCATTTTGAGTCATTTAGCCAGAAGAACATCTGATAAACTTCCTAACCCTTTTCTGGTTTGAAGGAAAATTGAGGAGACTGCAGGTATGATTTGCAACCTTATTGCACGTACATAAAATTAAAGACAGACAGTGCAGAGCATGCATACCTTTGTACATAAACTGCTTCTCTCTGTAAATTTGGGGTCATAATTAATTCTATTTCCAGATAATTAAACCACTTGGAATGAATATATGAATCTCAGGAAATGCATTCTAAATCACCAAATACATTTTTGAACCAACTATTATTTGTCAGCAGGGGCTTTGGCATCTGGTTGCTGGGTTATAATTAACTAATACTATGCAAATGCTGCTGCAGAGAATGGGAAAATGAGTGATTTGTGTTTGAGGGCAGCGTGTGACAAAGGCAGCCAGCACATGCAAATATTAATTTTCAGGAGGGCGTGAGATGGCTCCTTAGCTCCATTAGTGATTTGAACAATATCAGGAATTACCATTCCTTCTGCAGCCTCCATCTAGATGGGCTTTTCGGTATCAATCACCATAGCAACAACCACTGGTGGGAGTGAGGCTGCAATTCCGCTGCATTATTCCCTCCATGGGAGGCCTGTCATTTTTTTCAGAGCAATGAGCTTCAAGGTCATCTTCATTTACCTCCATCTCTTTTGCTGTCCTTCCTGGAGGGCAGCTTTCCATGGGAAACTTGTCCTTCCAGGCACAAATCCCTGCTTTAAAGACTGGCATTTGACAGAAGATCTGTATGAAATATTCAGGTATTTGGTAAGCAATTGACTGCAGGCAAAATAAATAATTTAGAAAGAATTAAATCTGAAAAATAAATACTAGTTAAGCAAAACTAACATGCTGACAGAGCTGGTAACTGGGAGTTCCAACATAATCTACCATGCCTGCACTCTGTGACCTCCTTATCCAAGGCCCAGCTCAGAGATTGGTTCCTGAGGGCTGAGGGAGCTGGGCTCACACTTGGGACAGAAAACCTGGGCAGATGGAGCTCAGGAATTCCATCCCTCAGCCCTGCAGAACTCAAATCCTAAATCTCAGAGCTTGAGAGAGTTTCTCAAGTCCAGCAGCCTCTGCTGCCAGTGTTGAAGCAGCCATGAATCAAGAGCAGATCCCTCCCTCCCTGATGCAGATGTTGGTATGCACAAATCATCCTTTGCCTGCTTTAGAAGATCCATTATCAGATTTAAAAAAACATAAATTTTCAGACACATTTTTTTAGTTGCTCTGGGGACAATGTCAGAAAAATACAGTGTAATAATTCATCTTATCATCTTGTCTTCAGCATCAGTGGATAATTGCTGCTATCCACTTTACCACAAATTTTACCAAATAATTATCATTCTTTAAGCCATTCATGTAATTTCAAGCGGAAATGGCTCTTTTGGAAGAGAGATGAATTAAATACCTGAGTCTTACTGAAAAGCTATAAAATCTTTAATTACAGATTAGCAATGATAGCAGTTATAGTCCATTGTACATAATTCCCAGCTCCTGATGGTAATGATGGACATACCATTTATTTAATTTTTTCAATTTTATCCAGATTTGAGGATCCATGCTTGGTAGAGTTGTCCATTATAGAAATGTTATGTACGAATATTTATTTTTTGAAATGACAATTTTTCATGAGCACCCTGTATTTTTAGAGAATTCTACATCTTCAGAGCATTCTGCTTTTTTCTAAAAACACTTTAAAAATGTGGCAGAATAATCTGAATTTTTGGTGCCATGCCTGAGCTAAGATTGTCCCTGCTGCACCAGACTCTCACTAAAGCCTCTGGTTAAATCCTGGCTCTGGGCAAAAGAGAACCAGCCAGAACTGAAACACTAACTCCACAACTGCAATCTTTCTGATCTTCTGTTATGTTATTATTTCTAACTTCCTGTGTCCCAAGGCTGCTTCTGCTCCAGTCTCCTCAAGAGAAGTGACAAGAGTGCAGCTGTGAGGCAAAAACTGTGACAGTTGTGCTCTACAGATTGGCACATAGCACAGGGCAAAAATTAATGCAGAATACCTCTGGTGTATTTTGTCTATAGGCAAAATCACATCTACATAATCATTTATGTGTGATATTTTCCTTCCTAAAACTATGAAGAACCTTTACACATTACAGTGCTCTACAGTAAACTGGTGTTATAATTATGCTTTGAAGACTGTTGGTTAAACACATCTTGACAAACATTTCCAAGATTTCTATTAGGATCACTCATGTTTGAAGTAGGTTTTGCACCTTAGAGTACAACATTTATTCATTTGTTCCGTGCTGAAGAAAGCAAATTATTATTTGATTCCTTGGTCTTGAATGAATCAGCCTACAATAGGACAGGCAGCAAATTTGGAGAATGCAGACAAATTGTTCAAGTCAAAAAATACCCCAGTGATCATTTAATTACTATTGGCACATTTTCTACTGAAATGCTCTGGAGGCAACAAAACACTGTAGTGATGGGACTGCGAGGTACCCTGGCAGATTGACGGGAGGGGATGTGAAGGAAATGTCCCCGGGGCTTTCCTGCCCCATGCCCATCTCCGCAGGTGCTGTGTAAGATAGCTGCAGTGCTTTATTTATTGGGCTCTTGGCTGCGGGGGCTGGGAGCTGCAGCCTCGGCCGGACCCTGGCCTGCCCGGAGGATCTCAGCCCTGGGGAGGATGAGGGAGGGTGAGCGGTGCTGGGATGCTCTGTGCCCTCCACGGCCGCAGCCGAGCACACGGGAGGGGTGGCTGGAGCTCTGTGCTGGAGGCAGGTGTGACCCAGAAGGAACCGCTCGAACCTCCCTGAGGACAGGGGGGTGGAGCGGGGAGTGACCAACAGCCGAACTGCTGCCCTTGTTTGTGGACAGAGAGCTTGTAGTGTCTAGTGCTGGCAGCACACTCAATTTTTAAAAAGAAATAAAATAATCATGACCATGCAATTTTTCTAGGTAGCAATTTTTGGGCTTCGCTGAGAAAGTCCTCATGAGAGGTTACAAAAGCTGAACTGCTTCCATTTTCTGGCTGTGATTATCAGTAATTTTATATCTGTACTGGGATTTGTAGGTGCAAATGAGGAGCTTTTGTGCAAACTTCCATTGTCTGTATCCCACTCCCATGTTTATCAGTTGCTGATTTGCCAATGCAGCAGATTTGTGAGGGAAGTATGTACAAACAGGAGGGGTGGAGGTGGGACCAGGAAAAGAACGAGGGGAAAAAAGAGGGGCTCATTACAGTTGGTGGGAAGGAAATTTATGCACATTTGGAATGTGCAAATCATTACAATCTTGCCCAAATATTAGGGATCAAAGAACTATGCAAGATTTTTGCTCTCTGATCTGTTTCTGAGATTCATCAAAATAATGCCAGAAAAGCAATTTCTTCTTCTCAGCCTTTATCTGTTACAGAAGCTGTACATAGCCATAGAAATATCCTTGTTTTCCCAAAACCATTTTAAAATAGATTGGTAAGATTACAACTGTTATCTTGAATTTCTACTTTATGGAGGAATGTTCCATATGCAGTTCCATATAATGGCTCCTCTGAAGACAGTGTTAAGTTACATAGCTGTGTACTGATCAGGAGGGTTAATGGATGATTTCTAGTTATGGGGTAAGGATAGAAAAATCTGCTGAATGGAGATAAAGAGCAGAATTTGGGTGATATTCAGAGCATTTTATTGGTCTCAATTTTGTCATGCAAAAGAGGAAGGTTTTTAGATGCTTTTCCACCAGACTGTGCTTGTATTTCATTTTCTTAGGAGAAGGATTCACCTCCTAGTATCAGTTGTCTGATCTCAGTTCCTTGGGTTCAGAGAGGAGAAACTGTGACTGTTCCAAGGGACAGGTGCCTATTGAGAGCATCTCAGTATCTAAAATACTCTGCCAAGTGCAAAAGGAGCCCAAGCAGCTCCTCTGTGCTTCACTCTGCTGCATTCTGTGGTTGGTGTCAAGTGGGAGCTGAGATTCTTTCACATTTCTCCCTGCTGGAGGGAGCCTGGGTCCTGGCCAGTGCATGGTCATTGCAGCAAGGAAGGCAATCCTTTTCCTCTTCTAATTAGGTGGATTGTTGTGCTCTAACATCTGGAAAAGTTGGGACTAAATGGGACAGATCACAGGGCAGGAGGGGAGAGGTGTATATATATATGTGTGTGTGTATTTTCATGTTCTGATGTAAAATGAGAGGCTGCTCAGATGAACAGACAGAGCCCAGTAAGTTTGCCAGGCAGAATGCAGTTAGGCATCTGTGCAAGTGGACATGTTCTAAATTGCTGGATAAATACAGCTTTATTCCCAGGTATAAACCAGACATAATATTGCAGTAGAATCCCACTGGGTTCCTATCACTGGCAGAAATCTGGGATATGACAGGTCCTATAGAGTTATTCTGCTGCTTTCCAGGTGTAATTGCCATTGCAGTGATTGCTACCATCTAAACTGTGTGGTCTAGTGGAGGGGCTCTGCAGATACGGCAGTAGTTCTGCTACTGAAAACAAAAAGATTCCCAAGTGCAATATATATTTTAAAAAGCTTATTGTAGTTTATATGCATTTATATTTATTGCACTTGTAATTTATCAAAGCCATGACTTCCCTGTAGAGGGCTGAAACTGCAGAAGAGGATTTCTTTTGTAGGTAACTACCTCAAAGTACTTACAGAGTTTTGGTTCCCCCACTCCTTGATGGGATAAAGTGACTGGGAACTGCACTTTGTTGGAGTACCTGCAAGTTTAATTTGAGCAGGCATCTCTCTCTGGTTCAGCTGTCCATTAGCCTTGCAGAGGAGAATGCTCCACTCAGCTTCTATCTGACAAGTGCCTCATTTGTATGTTAATGTTGAGTTGTGATTTCCAGGGAAGGCATTCAGCGTGTTGTAAAGGGCCTTACTGGCAGATTGCAGCTAAATTGATGCTCGACTCACTAAATATTTACCCTACACATCCCACTTAATATGTCCAAAACCAGGCATACTGTGAAATCCTGAAACCTGATTCTGTGCTTACGAAAGTCAGGAAGCTGGTAATGTCAGCGTGGAGCCACGCTGAGCCCCGGCACTGCCAGCACAGCCCCGGCCTCTCCCTGCAACCTCCGGCCCATTCCCACTGCGTGCTGCTCCCGCCCGGGGCTCCCCTGCCTGGGCCCCGGGGCTCCCCTGCCTGGGCCCCGGGGCTCCCCTGCCTGGGTCCCGGGGCTCCCCTTCATGGGCCCCGGGGCTCACCTGCCTGGGCCCCGGGGCTCACCTGCCTGGGCCCCGGGGCTCACCTGCCTGGGCCCCGGGGCTCACCTGGCTGCTCCCCAGTGCCGGGGCAGCGCTGCCCCCGCGTGTCCCTCGCACCGTTCCCACAGCCCTGCTGCCCCTCCTTCCCCACGGCTGCCCGTGGTCCCTAGGGGATGCATCCCGAGAGGAGCACTGTGGCCTCACCGGCTCCTTGCCACGTGGTAACCACTGGGAGAAATGTTTTGGGGTGGGACAGCCCTGGTAAGGCCTTTGTGCCTTTGCCCCCTGGTGTGCTAAAGCTGGGGCCGGGTTGGAGACCTCCCAGCTCAGCTGTTTGTTTTCATTCCCAAGCCTGTTCTCCCAACGAGTTCCAGTGCAGTAACAAGTCGTGCATCTCCATCATCTTCGTGTGCGACGGTGACAACGACTGCGGGGACGGCAGCGATGAAAGGAAGTGCTCCCCTCTGACCTGCAACCCCAACGAGTTCCAGTGCAACAACAGCATGTGCATCCCCGAGCTGTGGGTGTGCGACAACCAGCCCGACTGCGAGGATCACTCGGACGAGTCCATGGAGAAGTGCGGCTACGACGCCAAGGCCCTCAACACGTGCGCGGCCCACGAGTTCCAGTGCGGCAACGGCGAGTGCATCCACCTCAACTGGAAGTGTGACGGCGACGAGGACTGCAAGGACAAGTCTGACGAGCAGGACTGCCGTGAGTGTCTGGGCAGGGGTGGAAGGGCCAGGAGGCTGCTGTGGGCTGTGTTTGAAGGGAAGGCTTTGATGTCTGAGCGGCAGCTGTGCCAGACAAGGAGCGCTTGTGTCCCACATGATGTGGCTGGCTGCCCGGCCCAGCAGGGTCAGGTGTATTCCACGCTCCTTTTGTGCTTTTTCCTTGAGAATCCGTAGAGGAGGTGTAAGAGCTGTTGGATGGTACCGTGCCTCAGAAGAGATCTGTTTACTAGAAAGACAAGGAGGGAAAAATGGGAAAAATGTTCAAAGCCCTCGGGCTGCATGGTGGGGTCACAGCCTGGAGGTTAGAAGCTGCTAT
This sequence comes from Cettia cetti, assembly GCA_013401135.1. Taxonomy (NCBI): domain Eukaryota; kingdom Metazoa; phylum Chordata; class Aves; order Passeriformes; family Sylviidae; genus Cettia; species Cettia cetti. The sequence goes on along the minus strand of VZUI01036523.1, from coordinate 51,221 downwards.
GCTAAAGGGAATATATGATCAGCAGAAAAAAAAAATTCATTTTCTGCCTCTGAAGTTGGAGTATACTGAACAAGGCAGTCAAGAGAAGTACCTCTGAAGAATCCAGTTTGAAATGCATTTTGAGCTTGGCTTGATAAAGGCACAGAGCTAGTAAATAATGTATTTCTTTTCAGCTGGCTTTATGCATTTAACATGCTGCTGTTGGTATGTGTGGTATTTTGAATGTTTCATCCATTTTTAGCCACCAAACTGTTCAAGCTGGTCACTTACCTGAGGAGGGAGAGAGAAGAAAACAAGAGCAAAATGTTTTGCTAGAATATTCATAATGACAAGATTGAAATTAAATATTTATATAGCTGTTTATATTTAGCAGCTCTGACATTGGGCCACCTCTGGGGAGGAAGGCAGCAACCAGCTGTAAACCCAGGGATTTTTGCAAGGTATCTAAGAAAATTTATCACTTTTGCCAGCACCATCTTTTCATACCTGTGACAACACCAAGGCCAGGCTGGTGAGCAGCTCTGTGGGAGAGGCTTCAAGGAGCTGGGGATCAGAGTTTCTTCCAGGCAGATGTAAATTCAGTGGCTTCTTTAACAAGAGGAGGATGCAGTGAATCCTGGACACCACAGTTTGGACTGCAGGAGAGCAGGGGGATGAGGCACAGGTTACCCTGGAGCTGCTGTGCCTTTAAAATAGCCAAGGACTCTTGTAAGAGAGGCAAGAGCTGGATAGGAGAAGCCAAAAATGTTTTGTTAGGAAGACAGCAGCTTTGGCTGTCAGTCCCTCCCAAGGAGGTGTGCATTAGGTAGGCTGTCTTCTCCTTCATCTCCAAGAGGGTGCTGAAGTTGCTGACAGAGCTCTTGGGCAGCAGGTAGCCAGGCAGTACTGGCAGGGTCTGAAGGATCACGAGGAGTGTGGGGTAAATGACACAGTTGGTTCCTGGCTCTGTTTCAGGAAAGCCTTGCAGAAGCACAGCTGCTGGAGATGGGCACTGCTGGCTGGGGCAGCCTGCCTGGTTTGCTGCCTGTTTTCATTCTGAGACCTCCCCTGGGCAGTCCTGTACCTGTGTCCCCTCCAAATAAGGAGGCAGTGGCAAGGGCCATGTTACAAATAAAGGTGAAGAACTGGTGTCTGGTACAGGGGACTCCAGCAGAACTGAGCTCTGTCCCATGGGATGCATTCCCTGCAGTGACAGCAGCCTGAGAGGATGGGCTGAGTTTGGACAGCTCAGGAGAGGGAATGGAGCTTCCTTCAATTGCCAAGTGGAGAAAGAGCAGAACAGCTCACTGATGGTGCTGGCTGATTAAATGTCTCTTGAATTTCAATCCCTGTTCAACTTGAAATGTTTAAGTCTTTTACAGGCCCCATTTATTTTGATATTCTCTGTGTGAGAGGAGTGAGACTGTGCCCATGTACCTTCCTCAGGCAGAGGAGCCACTGTGCCCAGCTTCTTTCCTTGGTGTGACAGGCACCAGCCCTGTCCAGCTGAGCTCCACCAGCCTCCCTGCCCTGCAGAGCAGCCTCAGCCAGCAGCACTTGCAGAGGCACCAGAGGCAGCTCCCAGGGCAGAGGACGCAGCTGGACACCGCTGCAGCACAGCACGGTGCTGACAACCAGTGGAGAAAGGGGGAAATGTGGCAGAAGTGACTTGAGAGAATTCTTAGTGGAGATGTAGCACAGTGAGGGTCTCTTTCCAGAGAGTCTCAGTCGAACACAATGTGCAGTTTGTTTACCTGGAGAAACAAGCACGTGAGCTAATTCTGCTGCCTCCAGTCCTGTGGATTGGGAGACAGTGGGATTCAAAGCCTCATTGTTTCAGCTGCTTCAGTGCCCCTCTGCACAGAGTGCCTGGTCCTGGTTGCACCCCGGTGCCACGGCAGTGTGTGAGCCCGCAGCGTCCGCACTGCAGGGATGGATTCCCTGAGGCAGCACCCGGGAGAGGCCGTGCAGCACTGAGTGCTCGTGTAGCTGATGTCTTGGCTGGGTCAGAGCCAAAACTGATGGTGCTTCCCCATCCTAAATGCAGCTGTTGCTGGGGTGCACCTGCCTGCAGTAAGAGAGGGACATTTGGGAGCTCTGGAGCTCAGCGTCACCGCTCATCTGTTGGACTGAAGAGTTTAGGGACCTTTATGATTCTTTTGTCTCCAGACATTCTCTGTTTGAGATCAGCATCATGGGGCATGCAGAGAGTCACAGGTGTGTGGCACAGCTCTGTCCCCTTAGCAACAGCAATGGCACATGGGCCCCTTGGCTGGACTTGATTAAAACTGCAGATCCCACCACTTCATCTTCCCTTGCAAATGGGGATCATCTGGGGTTCGTGCAGTATAAACAGAGGGATGGGAGCTAATGCTTCAAACAAGTCATGAGGCCATCACCCATCATTTGTTACAAACATTTTGGATTGGGAAATGAGTAGAGCAGAAATGAAGGGTGACAATTGGTGAACAGGTTTTGGCAGCGAGACAGCAAATAAATAGGAGGGAATGAGTCATTTCAGGAAAGCTGTGTGAGAACATTGGGTGGCTGGGGTTTTTTTCTATACCATATATATTCAGATATGTATATATGTATATTTATAAAATGAACATTAGGTTAGATTTATTCGTCTCCAAATCTGGAATGGTTATATTTTAAAATGTCCTTTGCAACTTGCAGTAGGGCATTCAAGAGGGAGAATAAATAGTGCTTACAACTGACAGCAAGAAAACAGACCCCTTGAGACCTGACCTCACACTTTCCTGCCTCTGTCTCCCCATCTATAAAATTTAATTGATGCATTTTGCAAATATTGAGATTTACTTTTTTGGGGAGGAAGAAAAAAACAAACCAGAAACCAGAAGAAACTGAGGCTCAGGTTTGGAGTCTGGAATGTACCTGCTGAGTTTGAGCGATGCAGCTTTGTGCCCAGGATTTGTAAATGAGAAGTGTGTCTCCTTGAGGGCACCTGTTAATTTAGCAGGGCTTTGGTAATTTGTTTTGTATTTGATTTGCAGAGGAGAGGGCTGTAAAAATACTGAGATTTCAATGATTTAAACCTTCCAAATGAGGCACAGCAATTTTCTGAACATCTTGTGCAAATAAACAGCACAGCTCTTCCCACTTCTCAGGTTATTGCTTTGCCTTGGGAATGGCCTTAATGGGAACCTGCTGTCAGCTCTGCCAGTGGGGCTGAGATGGGTTAGTGCCTCGACTTCAGGAGAACATGGAATTCTCCTGAAAAATGCAGCAAAAAATAGAATTGCCATACATGCATTTTAATGTCTTTGTAATCAGTAGGAGCTGTTACTGTATCTGCCTTTTCTGGATGTCTGTTAAGAGGCTCAGGGGCTGTTCCTCAAAGGTCTGAACTTCCACAGCTCTGGTGGAGTGAGAAGTGAGCCAGGAAACCCAGCCTGGTCTCCAAGCTTCTGTCTCTTCCTGAAGCTTTGTGCAGTGGAGTACAGCCTCACATCTGTGTTTTGCAGTCTCTGTAGCAACTGAGCTAAGAATTGTGCTGTCATTTTTCTCTCAGTCTTGTGGTGCTTGTGCAACACTGTCTTCTACAAAATTCTCCTTAATTTTAATTTATTTTAGGATTAGAAACCTTTCTGTTCTTAGCATTTAGCTATAACTGTTTTTTAGAAGAGCATTGAAGATTACAATTGAAGACAATTACAGATTTTATAATAGCTGTCTTCCAAATCTGTAGCTGTTGTCACGCAGATTTACTTGATAAACTGGAGACCTGTTTCCTCTCCAGAAAAGACAAAACCCTGTTTGCTTTAATTACATGTTACACTTTTGTGAGAGGTTAATATTTATAGTCAGAATGGGGGAGCCTCCTATCCTACCTCCACACAAAGAAGTTGCTACAGAAAAGGTGAAGCAAACTGGTTCTCAGGTTAGGGGTGAAGACAAGAGGTAATTGTGGCAAAGGAATTTTCAGTGAGACAACAAGAAAAGCCTTGCAGTGGCCAAGGTTTAGCTTGGCAGAAGTCAGAGTTCCAGGGGAGGAGGGTGCTTTCTCCATGGTCAAGGCTTCCCCAGGCAAGTGGCTGCACAATTCAGGAACAGTTTAGGCAGAAGTGACTCTGCCTCCCTGCAGTTCTTGGTGCCACTTCCAGGCCTGTGGTCTGTGACTCCCTGACCACGGCTTTGTTTCTTTCCCTCCGTTTTTCTGCATTTGGTAGAGCAGCAGATCCCTCGTGCTTAGTTTGGAGCTGCTGTCCCAGATGTCCCACTGAGGTTTCCATTCCTTTGCCTGGGTTTATTAGCTGAAACGTGGCAGCACAGCTGGTCCCATAACTGTGCTTATTGCTTGGGATTTTTTTGTCACTTTGCAGCTTTTTATGAATATAGTGCATATGGCTTTCCTCTCCAAGGAGCAGTGCTATTTCCAAACTTTCCTCATGTGAACACTGTATTTCTAATGACAGGATTCCTTCCTTCCCCCACCAGACCTGCAGTGGTGGCTTTTCCTTTCTCTGGTGCCTTTTGCTGGCTGAAGATGCACTAGAACTAAGTCCAGTGAAGCAGTCAGGAACCTGGATCCTGCATCCTGTGGGATGTGATCACCAATAATGTGGAGTCTTTGTGCAACTGATATTTTATGGTATTGATGCTGGCTCCGTTCATGTCTGCAGCTCTTCCTGGGTTATCTGAAAGTAGTCATTTTTATATTAGAACCAGTTTGTCAAATTGTGCAGGGGAGCCTGCAGACAGCTCTCACCTCCCATGTAGTAACACCAGTGCTGGCCTCCCAGCACTACTCAGAAGCAGTGATTTTCTGTCAGACCATACCAGGACACAGTTGTGCAATGGGAAGCTGGAATCAGGAGCTCTCCAGGGTGTGCTGCCCTAATAGGATTTTAAGAATACATCTGATGGGCCCCTCAGAAGGAAGCTGCGAAACATGTCCCAGGAATGAGGAGCCTGTTTAGCCCGGCTGCCTGTTCTCTGTGTCAGCACACAGGGAGGTCTCTCATTCACTGTAACTTGGGGAGGGAAATATGACTGCTTTTAGCATGGGCAGTGCAGGTGTCTGGTTTATATTTTTCCCCAACTTTGCTGTTTATCAGATCTGGTTTGAGTTCATTATAATCTGACCTGGACAAATGAATTTGAGGCATGAAAACTGGGCTGATATTGCAGAGATGTTTAGGGCTGGAATCCCCAAAAAAACACCACAATGCAGTGGAGCTCTTCTGTCTTTCAGTGGGCTGTTGGTTCATGGGCATTCGGGAACCTGACGTTTGGGTCTTGTTGCTGCCTTCATCCCTGCTGTGACCACGCTGCTCTGGCAGAGTCACTACAGGTCTCTTGCCTGGGCCTTAGCCAAAACATCTATTGAAATGCATCTGAAATGTAATTTTGTCTGAAGGAAGGAGAGCTGAGGAGCTCTCCTCACTGTACTCTCCCAGCTGGAAAGCAGCCTGGCCTCACACAGACTGCAGCCCACAGAGCTGCCCCACTGCTGGGAGTTTTGCTGCCTGCTTGCTTTTGTTCTGTGTCACCTGAGAAGCTTCACTGCCAGCACTGGGTCTCTTTTGACTGGGTGTCCTCATATGGGCCTTAATGCTGTTTTCCCAAGGATGTAGAGGGTGATCTGGGGCAGCAGAGGGGCACAGGAGAACAGTGGCTGAGGAGCTGCTGCCTCTGTTGCTTTGGTGGAAGCAGCCAATACTCTGATGTTTGCTGACAGAGGATGCAACCCCAGCAGTGTCAGAGGGACCTGGCTGACAGATACCACCCAAATGACTGAGCTCTGTGTGGCTGATGCTGGAATGTGTTGTCTTACAGCTCTGGTGACGTGCCAGCCAGATGAGTTTCAGTGTGGCGACGGGACCTGCATCCATGGAGCAAAGCAGTGTGACAAGGCGCGCGACTGTCCTGACAACAGTGACGAGGCCGGCTGTGTCCAAGGTGGGTACAGGCGCTCCTCAGACTCCGTGGGGTGAATCTGCCAGGGCTGTGAGGCCTCTGGAAAGGGAAGAGGCCTCTGCTGCTCCTCTGGGCTGTGCCAAGCTGCTTCCTGTAGAGTTTTAAGCCGTTCTGGCAGTGGGATTGCTTGGGAGAGATGACTGTGCTGACCAGGCAAACTGTATGATTTGAAAAGTTCTTTGCATGATGCTCAGGCTCAATGTTCATTTGCTTAATCCCATCCCATTTCTAATGACGCCCTCCTGAGCTCTATGTCAGCCTGTTTGTTGTCATGAGCCTCATCTAACTTAGTTGCTTTCCTCTCTTGCCCAACATGACAGAGTCAGCATGTGAAAGTCCCAGCAAGTTTCAGTGTAAGAGTGGAGAGTGCATTGACGGAGGCAAAGTGTGCGATTCACATAGAGACTGCAGGGACTGGTCTGACGAGCCTCTGAAAGAATGTGGTACAGTACTTGCCTTCTACGTGTTGCTCCTGTTGTAACTGCTTCCCCTCTTCTCCATCTGGTGCTCACAGCTTTGAGTGTAACCACATGTAGCTGCTAATGCTATTTCTCACTCTGCTCCTCTTTCCTTGCCTTTATTCTCTCATCACCCTTCATATGAATATAATTAGTAGCTTAGTCTGATCATCTGTAAGTTTGAACTGTGCCCTTCTCCACTCAGTTTTTATTCTTGGAGGGATGCATGAACTGAGCACGGGACTAGGAATGAGGAATTCCCCCTCCCCAAATACTAGTGTCCTCCACCACACAGACCAGTTTATTTAGCCTCATTGCCTAAATTATCTTTGAATTCTAAGATGATGATAACACCATAAAATATAGCATTGGGAACATACTTTGAAGGTGAAAACACGTAGAGTGGCAGCAACCCCTGAGACAGGACTTGAGCCATTTGTGGGTTGCACATGTTGTTGCTGCTTCCCTCAGCAATGACAGCAGGCTGCTCTCTGCAGCGTCCTGCCAGCTCTGGGCTGTGGGAATGCCAGGAGGGTCTGGGCTGTTGGAGCCAGGGGGACAGAGCCCAGGCCACAGAGCTGTGCCCTTCTCCATAGGACAGCCCTCTCTTGCCTTTCCCACCAGACATTGTGGGCACAGCCCTGATCTGCAGCATTACTCACACACATTGGTGTGTGTTTGTTGTTTTCCCAGGGCAGGGATCTCTTTCCATGACATCATGGAGCTCAGTGGCTGCCCCTTAAGTAACTCCTGTTCAGGAAGAACTGTCAGTCTCTCCCTGTTTCAGACAAGGAGGAGTGTGTGCACGCCTAGTGAAGGTGCTCCTACCTCATGCTTCCAGTGTGCCCTTGCTTTCTTCCACTAATCCACATCTCCCTGTTTCTCTGAGTGGGTGTTGCAGTTTGTCTGTGGAGGTCTCCCAACAAAGCTGGCAGTCTGGATTGTCATAGACTGGACAGTGGCACAGCTGGGTCATGGTGCCATGACTGGTGCAGCCCTGGGCTGGCAGTGAGGTGTTTGCTGTCTGAGCTGGGAAGCAGAAGAGCCCCCAGGAAGGTGCAGTGCTGTGGGGTGCTGTGACTGTAATGCCCATACACAGGTTATCCCCACAGGACACAGCCCCCAGCTCAGTGTGTCTGTCTGGCTACACTCTGCAGTGCCTCTGAGAGTCCCCCCCTTCTGGATAAAAGCACTGCAGAAGGCAGGACAACACTTGGCTACTTTAGTCAGGCAGGGAATACTCTGCTGAAGTTTAGGTGAAGAGCAGCAGCTGCCCAGAGTCCTCCTGCCTGGCCCTGCCTGGCTCCTCCTCAGCTCCTCTTGAAAAGTGCAGCAAGTGAACCAGCACTTGATTTACAGCTCCAAATCCATTCCACAGAGCACCTCTGGAACCATGGGAATCACCTGAGTGAGAGTTGGCTTGTTAATCCAAAGAGCCTTTATAGTATTTTGCAGAGAGCAGTTGTGCATGTTGATGACCCAATTTGCTGCAGACCCATGCAAGTGTAGGAATAGGAGACTGCTGTCCATAAATGTCACTGAGCAGTGACAACACACAGTGGGACTCTGGACCCCTTCTTGGAGCCTGGTGAACTTGCTCTATTAATTATGTATTGATAGCTCTGTGTGTACCTGCTAGGAAGGTGAAAGCACCCCAGAGCTGAGATGGATTCCTTCTGGCATGGTATTTTCCCAGTCTTACTGACTTAATTGGGTTGTGGTTGTTTCCATTTTCTTCCAAGAGCAATAGTTTCATGGCTCTGCTGTGCTGCTCACCTGCAGCGTGCAGGAAGGAACGAGTAAAAGATAAATGAAAAATTTCCCTTTAAATTGCATTATGGAGTGGAGCAAATCAGTTTTCCTTGTTCTGGTGAGTCCACCAGCTCTGAAATCCCACAGCTCCTGTTCAGAGGTCTTCCTTGAGGACAGAACTCTTTCTTCACCTTTTGTAGGTCAATTACAACAAGAAGAAATGTTTTCTCTGACAGGAAACCAGCTTTTCCAACCTCTCATTCAGTTCTACTTTCAAAAATCCATTTATTCTATTTTTCATTTCAGCACTTGAGAGCAGGATCAGAGAGGTGGCCTTGGATTAGAAAAGGCCCCAGGAGAGGATGGGGGCTGTTGCTTCATAAATTGCACGCTGGGGCTGCAGGGGGCTGCCAGCAAAGACTGTTGTGGGGGACATTTTTGTGGGAGGACTGTATCTCAGTGCTAATGGAGTATCTCTGACAGACTGCACTTCGGTGTTTTCTGGAATTTTTCACATAGAACATTCCTTGGAGCTAGATGGGAAAATAGTACAGTATTTCAAAATAGCTGGCCCCTGGGAGATGAGAGTCCTCCAGCATGAATTATTAAAGCTCAGAGAGACTGTTCAGAAAAATCAACATGAACCAGCACTGGGGGAAGGAGGAATATGCTGGAGAGAGCCCTTAGGTCCCTTGGAAGTTTCTCACATGTGGCAGAACAGCTCAAAGCAGCACCCTCTGATGGGATGAGATGCAGAGACTCACTCATGTATCCCCAGGGCTCCCCATTCATTCAGCCACTAGCTTTGAGTCCAAATGATCCCCCAGCATTGGTTTGGAATAATAAAGAGCAAGAAAGTGAGACAGTGGAGGCTTCCTGTCTCTGAAGGCACTTGTGCTCTGCAGGGCCAGTACCAAAACTGATAGAAATGGGAAAATTTCTGAGGAAATCTCTTAATTTTATTCAATCTCGCAACTAAAAGGCCCCGTTTGTCATAGGTGATCTGTGTATCCCCGGCAGGTGTTAATGAATGCTCGATGAACAACGGTGGCTGCTCACACATATGCAAAGATTTGAAGATTGGTTACGAGTGCGAATGCCCGCCTGGATACAAGCTTCTGGATAAAAAAACGTGTGGAGGTAATTGACATGCAAACAGCAGTCCCTTGTGTTTCGCCATAGAGAGACGTGATTATATTCACTTGAGCATTGCTCCATCACAGATGGTTTGATTTCAAGTTATTGATGGGTTTCAAACACTCCTTTCAGACATAGATGAATGTGAGAATCCAGACGCTTGTAGCCAGATCTGCATTAATTACAAGGGAGACTACAAATGTGAGTGCTACGAAGGATACGAGATGGACACCCTGTCCAAGAACTGCAAAGCTGTAGGTAAGGCAACGCCACAGGCACTAAACTCTGCTTGCTCAACAGCACAGCTCTGGTAAGAAAACACGCTCAGGCTGAGGCAGGGGAACGGAAACAAAAGGAAACACGCAAAGCAAGCAAAGGCATTTCACTGCGAGCAGCACAGAGCTGCTGCAGCAATAGCAGATGCGTCTCTAGGCAAGAACTACTGATCATGCAGATCAGAATATTTTAACAGTGTACAGAGCAAGATTGCAGTCACTACTTGGCTGTTTGAAGCTGAAACTAGAAAAGAAAGTCTCTTGACAGGTGTCATTGAAAACAGTGCGGAAAAAACATTTAGTGGTAGTAGTATTGAAAGAAAGAAAACATCCCGATTAAAACAGGGTATCTGAGGCACCCCTCCACCCTCCCAGCTGTAAGTCACCAAAATCTGGCCCAGGATTTTGTGCTGAAATGAACTGAAGATGAGGCCGTTCCCCAGAGTTTTTGCTCGTGGCTTAGCAGAACAGGCTGTCCAAGCACCAGCTTGTGTCCAGGGACCACAGGGGTGCCTGTGTGTGACAGCACCGCCTCTGGAGCAAGTTTCCACTTGCTTCCAGTGTGGTGTAAAGCTTCTGTACAAACACAGCTATCAGTTCCATTGTTGTTTGAGAAATGAAAGCTGAATCCAGCCCTTGGGACAGCTGCTGAAGTGACAAACGTGCTGATTTTCTGTGGCAGGCAAGAGCCCGTACCTGATCTTCACCAATCGCCATGAGGTCCGTAAAATAGACCTGGTGAAAAGGGACTATTCCCGTATCATTCCCATGCTGAAGAACGTGGTGGCGCTGGATGTGGAGGTGTCAACAAACAGAATATATTGGTGTGACCTGTTCTACCGAAAAATCTACAGGTAAGGGGCAAGGGAGGATGTGTGTGTTGGTCCCTTCCCAAAGCTGCATTCCGTCTGCATCCCCTAAAGCAGCCCAGAGAACAGTGCAGGGACAGGGCACCTGAGGGCTTTTCTGCCCTGACAGGATTGCCTGTTGTGGCCCAGACTTGGTAATCTTTTTTGGGAATTGCTTAAGACATCAGAGGCTTGTGCAGTTATCTCTTTGATAATACAGGGTGACTTTTCATCAATGCCAGATCCTGCTGCACTTGTGCAGTTAAATCTAGGCTCTTATTTCCTGAACCATGGAAACTGCAAAGCAGGGCCAAGGCTTCTGCCACGCTGGGAGTGTTGTATGGGAAGCCACTACGGACCTGGCATCTGGAAGCACAAAGCAGGCAAATGACAGGAGCAAGGAGGCAGCAATATAGACACAAGCTGCTACTCACTGTAGTCTCTGGTAGATTGGATTTAAATTCACAGCACCAGACCGCAGTACACGTTCTGTAACTCTCATTCTCACCCCTCCTTCAGCTGTTTTGATGGCATCCAGCACAGTTATTATGTGCTGGAGCTTGTGAGTGTGCTTAGCCAAAAAAGCACTTAATTTATGTGCTGAAAATCCCCCGTGTATATTCTGATTTGCACGGCTATTGCAGCTTCTGCAGTGTCCTGCTCTGGATTTCAGCTAATGATCAGGCACAGGCTGAGTGGTGTCAGCCTGGGGGAGCCAGGCCAGGGTTGCTACAGGTTCTGGTACTCCCATGCCCTGCAGGGATGTCTGCCCAGGCTGTGCTGGGTCCTGAGCACCAGTAGCTGGGCAGGTACCCTGTGGGGCTCTGAAAGTGGGGGGATGGTTCAGAAGAAAGCTGTCAGCACTCACTGGGTCTGACTGGGCAAGGGCTGAGTTCATACACACAGAATTACCCAAGACACTACTCCTGCAGCTCTCCAACAGTAAATATGCTGGGACTCCCTGGGAACAAGCAGTCTGTGGTTGAGAGGCTATTGCTGGTGAAAGCTGTGGTACAGGAGGTGATCACTGGCAAGAGATCCTATCTTTCATAGTGGTCACCTCACTTGCCTTTCCAGATTCTGCCCTCTTGAGGTGATACCTCATTTGGAGTGTCACATCTTTTACAGTATTTAGTTACTGGGAGAAATGAAATGTCACCTGCACTTGAGCCTTTCCACTGTGGGAGCCTCTTGGCTTTCCCTTCTGTGCAGGCATAGGCAGGAAGCAGGGAACAACTGTTCCACTGGCAGGGGATGACCTGGCCTGGAGCTGTGTACTGAGAGCACGGGGTGCTCGTCACACTGGAATACTGGAATCTTGGGAGCACTGCCAGATGCCCATAGAGCCCTGAGGTATCATTCCTGTGCTGCTGGGTCAGAGACAAACCAAAACTATTCTTGTAGGGAAGATGCAGCAGTGTGCTGCATGGCCATTCCAGCCCTGACTGCAGACTGTAAAACTGTCAGGAATTCCTGGGTTGAGATGGTTCAGTTCCAAGGCTCTAATCTGATACTGGAGAACTCAGCTCCCATCCAATTCACCTTCTCATTCCATGAGCAAAGGCAGGATGGGCAGTGAAGGGAGGATGTGAAGCATCTTACGATTTCAAATGTTTGGGGTGAGGGGCAGAAACTTCCTGCTGTTTTATAACTGTTTTATGATGTACTGAGTTATTCTAAGAGCCAGACAAAGCTTCTACAAACACTGATGCAAACTCAGAATAACTAATTTCAGTTCACTCAGCAGAATTGATATTGAGAGCAGAATCAGCCTGTGTGGTTGTAGGAGCAACATTCCAGTTATTTATGAAACATCCATGTGGAGTCTGCTGCCTTTCATTATCATTTTGAAAGATTTTAAAGCTGCCACTAATATTTAGTGAACATTTTATTTGTATCTAGTGAAATCACTTGCCAAATTAATGCAGCTTCATGAATTCCTTTGATGAATCATAATTAGCTACACAGCTCCTAATTCTGCAGTACATTTAAGCACATTTATTGCATGCTCAGTTCAACTCTGTTCAGCAGAGACCAGGAGATTATATTTTTCATGTCCATAAATCCCACAAATCAATGCTGTTGAACATGCCTGAAGTCAATCGTTTTCCTGAATTGTGCAGTTACAGTAGGAAGCAGGTAGAACGATGAAATGAGCAGCTCCCTACGTGGAAATGCTGCTGGACAGAGCAGGGAAATAAGAGGCTGTAGGAGAAAGCAGAAGGTTGCAGGAGCACCAAAGGGGTTCCTGTGTCAGCCACGCTGCCCCTGGGGCCCAGCTCTGGGAGCTGTGTGGGAGCCCTGTGACCTCCTGTCCCCCAGCGCCTACATCGACAAAGCGAGCGACACGGCCGAGCAGGTGATCCTGATCGACAGCCAGCTCAACTCCCCCGAGGGCCTGGCCATCGACTGGGTCCATAAGAACATCTACTGGACAGACTCTGGAAACAAGACCATCTCAGTGGCCACTGCAGATGGAAGCAGGAGGAGGACACTTTTCAACAGTGACCTCAGCGAGCCCAGAGCCATTGCTGTGGATCCCACTCAGAGGTAGGTGTGAACACCACAGGGACAGGGACATTCCAGTCACCTTTTTGTCCCTCTGACAAACTTGGGGGTAGTTTTCATCTCACCAGCACTTCAGATGCCCTTTAAGATATAGCCTGCAATGGGACTGTGGAGATGCTTTAATTAACCCTTGGCAAGGTCCCTGCTGTTAAAGGCAGTTCAGGGCCAGTTCATGTGTTCATTGGGCCTGAGCTGGTCCTGGCACAGAGGATGTGCTGGGAAGTGAAGTCTGTCTGACTTTTGTTTGGGCTCTTTGGATGAGTGAATGCCAGGTACCTAGCAGGCACAGCAGGAGAGTTTTCAGGGGTTAGTTACTGGGGTGAGATGTGCGTTCGGTGCAAGTTTTGTGGCAGACTACCCAGTAGGAGGGCTGCATGTGGTTCCACCAGCAGAATTAACTGCCATAATAGAGAGAGAACCTTAGGGCACCTCCTACTGCAATCAGCAGTGCAGGTTTCCTAACTGGAGTGCAGGTCATTGCTTTCTTCCCTCTGCCTCTCAGGTTCATGTACTGGTCTGACTGGGGAGACAAGGCCAAGATCGAGAAGGCCGGGCTGAACGGCGCGGGGCGGCAGGTGCTGGTCACCGACAACATCGAGTGGCCAAACGGCATCACCCTGGGTGAGTGCCAGCTCAGAGCCACAGCACCCACTGGGCCTGAGGGAACTCTGCTCTTCTTGTTAAGTGGGAAAACAAAATTGTAAATGCTCAAAGGCACTGCACACACAAACCCTAAACTGGTCTGTCACTACTGCTCACCAACGTGAGTTTCCTTGTTTCAGCAGCACAAACAGGAAGCCTTGCTGCAGTCAGAACCTCGTACTTCAGGAGCCTCGAGTTGCTTGTCATTGTGCCCTAAGGCAAAAGGACATTTTGGGGGAGGATGCAGAGCTGTGACCACCCTTTAGAAGTCTGAAAAGCATCTGAATCCTTGGTGTTCAATGTCTCTGTACCTGGGCCTGTCTCAGCAGCAGTGTCAGGATGAATGATGCACAGTGTATCAGGGAAAGGGACAGGGCCTGCAGAACCCATTCCCTGTCACCACTCCCTGCCTGCCCAGCTGCTCAGGGCAAATGGAACCCATCAGGGCTGTGGTGCTTCTCACTGCCACACCAAGCAGCTGAGTGGGAAGAAGGTTTCATGGAGCAGCAGGGAACATCCTGCTCTGGAGCTGGAGCTGTGTGTGTTTAACACCATGCAGATGTGCAGTTCTCTGCTTGGCTTTGAAAATGCTGGCTGTGGCAAGGATGGCGGAGGAAATGCTGCTGCCATTACATACTGCTGAAGTGCTACTGCTGTGAACAAATAATGTTATCATTTAGTAATTAAGAAATTAACTAATGACTTGTTTAATTATATAACTTGTTTTGTTGGCTCTCATCCACTTGCATTCTGTTCAGTGAATCCCGTCCAAAATGAGTGAATTTGCTCCAGGAAGAGAAATGCAGTGCTTAGCATTCCAAATAACATTGGATCCTTTCCTCCCACTCTTACCTGGCTGCTTGTGGTAGGACTGTCCCCACCAGCAGATTGTCCCAGCCTGCAGCATGAGAAGGGTTTCTGGGCTTAGGATTCCTCACTGAAAATGTGTGAAGCTCCTTTAGAGAGGGGTTTCGTTGGAATCTCAGTAGTTGTTCTCCAGCAAGAGTCCAAAGCCTGAACAACCTTGGGAGGGATGAAGTTTTCTCACTCAGGCACTGATGGAGAGAATCTGGGAAGCCCAAACTGCTGCTCTCCTGCTGCTCCTGGTAACAAAAGAACCTCATTGTACAAGGCTGTCAGTCAGGCATTCCCCACACACACACAGCAGAATGTTCCTCCTTTTTAATCTTATTTATAGGGTCTTATCCCAGCATATCTGGGCACTGATTCAAAATCAGAACTAGTGTTAAAAAAAAAAAAAGAGGCCCAATAATAAAGAGATTAGTCATGCTGCCAGCAGGAAAAACATGCTGGGCAAGAGCAAAAGAGTTGCAAGAGCTGTGTGTAATTTTGCTTCATTGTGTTTTACTTTCCAGATTTGCTGAATCAGCGTCTCTACTGGGTAGACTCCAAATTGCATTCTCTGTCCTGCATTGATTTCAATGGCAGCAACAGAAAAGTTCTGATCTCCTCTGTGGATGATCTGAGCCATCCTTTTGGCTTGGCAGTGTTTGAGGTAAGAGTGGAAAACGGATGCAGAACAGACTGGAGCTTGTCAGAGGCCTCAGAGCACCTCTTGATTAAAAGTTCTGCCTTTTGCACAGCACAGAGCTCAGTGAGGGCAGTCACTGCTATAGAAACTGATTAACCTCAGTGGGTTCAGCAGGGAAATTGGTTTCTAAAGCCCTTACTCAAGAGCAAAGTGTTAGCTCCTGCTTTTACCTAATGCAGCACCAGGGCATTAAATGATCAGGGGAGCAAAGGCTTCAACTTTGGCACACACTGTAGGTAAGTTAGAGCAGAGAAAGGTCCAGTGGCTTCTGGCTCAGGAAAACCCTCATCCTTAAATCCCTTATTCCTTCTATGTGAAGTGTGATATCTGGGCATCTAACTTTAGGCAAAGGTTTCTCCAGGTCATTGTTGCTCTTTAGTGCTATCCCCATCAGCAGCATTTGGAAGGATCTCTTAAGTTATTTCTTCTCTTTCCATTCTTCCTGGTATGAATGGCTGGGTAGAATAACAGACAACCCTTTTGCTTCTGCTAAGCTGCTCTTGTCCAGCAGTGTGGCTTTCCTTATGGAAATACACACAGGTTTAAGAGGCAGCAGCACACAGAGATGACCAAGCAATTAAACTGTTTGGTAACTATGATTCCTGGGTACCTCTTCCACCAGTAGTTCTGTATCTTCAGTCATAGTATGCCATGCAAAAGATAGTAATATAAAAGAGAAATAGGTGCTCAGCTTCTAGGTGTGCTCTAGGCACTGGCCTCCTCACAGATACCGGTTTAATGCAGGTCTTATCTTGGGAAAGGAGGAAAAAAATCAGCAAGGTAACAAATGTTTCTAGTACAGAGTGTGTGGTTCTTTGCTCATGATCTACTCCAGCTTACAAAGAAAAAGCAGTTCAAAAACAAAACGGATGCAACTTGTCTGTACCTTACCAAATTTCTGCTCCCTCAGCTCAGTCTCAGAGCTACTCAAAATTACACAGCACTCTGTAAACTTGTAGGAGTGCTGGGCTTTTGAACACTGTCCAAAATAGAAAAAAGCTGCAGACAGAAGTAGCGTGAACAGAAGGTGCCCCAAGGTAGGAATATGGTGAGCTGACTTTGTGACTGCTGGAGTTCAATCCAGCTTGAGTAGGATTTGAGCAGGCCAGCTCAGGAGTCTGTGCATTCCCTGCAGGACAGAGTGTTCTGGACTGACCTGGAGAACGAAGCCATCTTCAGTGCAAACAGGCTCAATGGCTTGGACATCTCCGTCCTGGCAGAGAATCTCAATAACCCCCATGACATCGTGGTGTTCCATGAATTAAAGCAGCCCAAAGGTAAGAGGTGTCCTCAGATGTCATGGCCCTGAATCAGGTTTGTTTGAGCTGACAAATGAAATGCTCCCTGATGGTTCTTGATGAGAGAGAATGCACAGGTAATAATGGGAAATCAATGCCTAATGTTTGAAGTTCCTGCATAATTAATTCAGCAGCAGCATTTATTGAAGAATCTGCAATTTGCTAATAGCTGTTTAATTAGCATCTTTGATAACAGTGAGTTACTCTTGTCACTGTGATGCTTCCCATTCATTATGTATTTGGGAAGTTTTTATAGCACTTTGTAAGGTTCCACTCCACCGTACAAACTGCAAAGATGCTTAAGCAGCCTGAAAAATGGAGGTAGGGAGTGGGAGAAGGTCTTTCCAGAGGATATTTCTTTGCCAACGGCAAGTAATAAATAATGAGAAAAATAACTTGTCTTTTCTTCCACCCTTGAACAGCTCCAGATTCCTGTGAGCTCAGCCCCCAGCCAAACGGAGGCTGTGACTACTTGTGTCTTCCTGCACCTCAGATCTCTCCCCACTCTCCCAAGTACACGTGTGCCTGTCCTGACAATATGTGGCTGGGTCCCGACATGAAGAAATGCTACAAAGGTAAATGCACTCACATCTCCACTGTCCCAACAGAATCGTTCTTACAGTGAATACATTTCCTGATGGTGAAAACACAAACACCAACTTCTGTATTCCACTCCTTGCTGCCCTCTGAGCACAGCAGCACTGTGGTGTCCTTTGTAGAAAACTTGCTTATTTTGGAAAGCTTAACCAGAAAAAGATACAGCAGGAAGGGGGGATAAAAGAGCTAGGGACCAGCACTGGAAGTGTGACTAGTCAATAAACGATTAAAATTGATTACTCATATACTGACATATTAATTATGTAATCTATATATGCAATATATACTTAGATATCTATATATATATATCTATAGATAGATAGAAGAACTGGAGAGGCCACAGTTATTGCTGATAATATTCCAAAGAGATGAATGGCTTCATTGTAGTTTTTCCTAACATGCAATGAGTTCCTTGTACAAATTTGGAATCTTAGGAGGTTGTGAACTTCTTAGCTATCTTCAATACAGAGTGCTTTTTTTATTAGTATTAATTAATCAAGCTGTGCTTCAGGAAATAATTTCTGTAGCTTTAAGAAAAAGAACTGTTGATATTTGACTACCTGGGAAATAGAATTGGAATTTGGTTTCTGCTTCTCTTCATTAAACACAACGGTCCTTCCCAGATTTATATCACCATTTGTGATTTGTTAGGTGTACTTGCTTTAAGCATATTTCATCACTGCTCTTGGTTTTCAGATCTTCCAACCACTGCAGCTCCTGTAGCGGTTTCCACAACGGCAGCGTCCCGCGCTGACGGCACCACGACCGTCACTGCCAGTGCCAATGACACCCCTGAAGTCGTCCCCAAAGCTGTACCAGAAGCTACAATCACCACCCCAAGTCTTCATTTACCTTCCACCACATCCATCCTGATAGATTCTGAGATGACCACTGGAAACAGCAATTTATCACACCACTGTAAGAGAATGAGATTCCTTTCCTTCTTCTGTATCACAGCTCCTCACTCATGCACTGTTGGGAGTCCTGACCTAATGTGTGAGTTCAGAGGGGTCAGGTGCAGGCACACCCTGGGCACAGCAGGAGACACAGCTCCCCTCTCTGCAGCACCGGGGTTACCATGGCTGCTGTCACTCCAGTCACTTGGCATGCCAAGGAACTTGTATCAGCTTTTATCCAAGGCACATGAACAGCCCTGAGAGTTCCCATCAGCCCTTGCCTTGTGCCCAGTACTGGCTCATCCCAGCTTCAGTGCTGCAGACAATAGAATGGATGATTCTGCAGGTGCTTTACCTATTTTAATTAATTATTAATGTGATCCAGCACAAGTTCTGGGTGAAAAATTCCCCCTGTGCATCTTTAGTGCTGCTGGACATGTGGAATCACTACAGCCCAAGACAAGCTGCCTCTGGTTTGTGTGGCCGTGCTTGGCATGTTAATGTGGCCTCATCATGACACAAGTTTGAAGTTTTGCATTATTTATCAGAAGAGCATCCCAGTGGAGAGCACTAATAGGCTCTCCTCAATGGAACACCAGCCTCCATCTCAGAGCTAACAGGCAATCCCTCCAGGTCCTGCTGCCAAGGCAAAGCAGAAAAAAAAAAATTCTAGTCCAGAGAGAAGATTTTGCTCTGCAAGACCTCAAACAGACATGTATGCTTAAAAACAGTAAAATGCAGCTTTCCCCCAAATGTTTCACTGTTTCCATTACATCTGGAAAGCAGCAGTACACCACCCCTGTCTGTAGAACTGTGCTGTGTGGGGAAAGCAGAGTCCAATGGATAAAATGCTTCAGTTCTCTTTGTGCACCTTTCTTTCAAATGGAATAATTATCTTTTTAATAAGCCATGGAAGCAAAGTGCTTTTATTGTTTGGAAATAGTCTGGCTTATTATTAAGTAAATAACTATGTAATGGAAAAACCTGCCACAGGGAAGTATTTAAAAGTTGCATGAATTCATGTATCAAAAGAAAAAGTACAGTTAGTTCCTCCTCTTGCAACTCCTGATATTTTTGCAAAAGGAAATTTTCTCTACTGATATCCTATATGAGAGCTCAGAGCGAGCATTTTAAAGTATAGAACTTGAAAGATTATATTGATTTTTTTAAATTATATTTTCCTCTAATTGCTTTTTTCTCTTATAAGTACACTATCGAGTTTTGGGAGCATTCTTGCATGCTGGGGCAGGCTGCAGCAATGAGAGATAGATGTGTTCACTAACTCCTTAGCTGTAAATAATAAAAAAAGGAAAAAATGAAACAGAGAAGCTGTGCAGATGGCTTTGAACTACATTTTTTTTTTTCTGACAGCTCAATAAGTCATTAATTGTGTCAGTACTGGAAAGTGTTCTGCTGTGGATTTTCAGGAGCGCTATTCACCATCCCCTGATCTGTGCACGGCCTTTCCATTAAACTCAGCTTTTTAAAACTGGCCTCCTTTTTTGTGCTTGAGAATTGGAGGCCCAAGCACAGTCACCATTTGTGGTCAGAGCTTCTCTGCAGCCCTGGACTGAGCTCTGGGGTGTCCCTGTCCCCTGTCCCTGGCGAGGCAGCAGCACAGCAGGGACCTCGTTCCTCAGGAGAAGGAGCTCAGCTCAGCCCCGACCTGTGTGCGTTGCTCTGTGTCACCAGAATCATTTTATTATGAAACTTTTTGTAAATTCTTTAATTGCAAAAGCTTGCTGATGGGCAGAACAGCACGGGTACTAACAGAGAACGTTCTTTAAAAGCAGCAAACTAGTTAAATGATCAGAACACTTCTGTAATTACAGATGCAAAGGATGATGAAGGCTTTGGTTCCACTGTGACAGCAGCTGTGATTGGAATTGTCATTCCTGTGGGTAAGCAGATTGGATTTAACCTTTGAAGGAGATCACACCAAAAGGCAATACCAAAACCTTGTATTTACCACACTAAATATACACTTTTCCAGTTTTCAGGGGTGGGGTGGGAAAGAGTACAGGAACTGCTAAACTGGGGAAAAGTAGCCCAGCTTTAAGAAAATGTTCTGAGGATGGCTGCCAGCACGGGAACATCCCAGCAGATCCGTGCCTGCCTAACAGCCCTTTCTCTCCCCTCTCCTCAGTGGTCATTGGCTTGCTGTGCATGGGGGGATACCTCATCTGGAGAAACTGGAAACGGAAGAATACTAAAAGCATGAATTTTGATAATCCAGTTTACAGGAAGACAACAGAAGAGGAAGATGAAGACGAAATCCACATTGGGCGAACTGCCCAGATTGGACACGTGTACCCAGCAGTAAGTACCTGAGGAGATGGCTGAGGGAAGATTGGTTCTGTTGAGAGTTCCAATACAGAATTTAGATTAGTGTTGCTTATTTGGCACATAATGACTAACCCCAGAACTTCTTTAGTATCATTGATTAGGCAGAAGCCTAAATTCCTGGCAGCCCATGCAGTTGTCTTAGAGTTTAGTGCTCTGGATCAGATACTCCATTCAAATGCAGAATAATTGTCCTAATCAAGGTACCAATCTGACAAATGTAAAGCTCCCTCAAGAGCTGCCTCAGGATGGGACAGGTGATCACTTATCCTCTACTGGACTCCATTATACCTGTGCTTAGGCTGCTACCAAGTCCAAACAATCCTAAGGAAATTGAGTTTCTCTACAAACCAGGGAGAATATGATCTCTATAGTAACTATAAAGAAAAGTCACATTCCTCACAAGGAGAAGTGAAGGAAGTTCTGTAAGAAATTAAGGAAAAGGATCCTCTGTCAGAGCAGCATCCCTGGGGAGAGGAGCACTGGCAGGTCTAAGTGCATTGTATTTTCAGAAGAGAGCAGGAAGATCAGAGTAATGAGTGAAGGCAGTACAGCCCCTGTAGGCAGGCAGGTGGGTGGATAACGTCCTCTGTCATCTAAAAGTCCCACACGAGATCACACTGGAGGAAATGCCATCCCTTATAAGGAATTTTATCCAAGATACATGGGCAGGAAACTTCCCAGCACCTCTTTAGTAACACTTGAGCAGGTGACCTCCCTTGAGGAGGAAAAAAAATCACTATCTAGAATAGACTTGTCACCAATACAGTAGGGACAGCCATGAGAGTTCTAACAAGAAATACAGGTTAGCACCAGTATCACAGTTCACAAGAGTGTGTTTTTTCCTCCCCAGCGTGTAGCATTAAGCTTAGAAGATGATGGGTTGCCATGAGGATGAAGATGTTGCTCCAATCATCTGATCACTGAACAAATCTGCTTTGGGTCACAGAACCTGCTTCTTCTTTTTGAGCGTTATTTATGTTGCAGAAGGGTAACCACAAAGTTATAATGAACTGCAAACATCCAAAGGATGTGAGAGTTTCGTATGTATAATCTTTTATACACATTTTAACTTGTTGCACTACCCATTTGTGATAGTGAATAAGCAACAGCTGAGCTACTAACTCAATGTACATAACCAGCCAGGCTGAAGGTTCAGTAGCTACTGCTTTATTTTAAGACTATATTTATAGATATTTTGTAAATATGTTGAATATGCTTTGTGGCTATCCATCAACATAAGTAAAATAAATTCTGTACAGGCAGTTTAGAAATATTTATTAACAAAATTTGGATTATAAGATCTGTTCTGTAAATATAGTAGAGGGGTGAGAGTATTTATTTTTTGTATGTTTGGCTTGCTGTGCATAGATTATCTGTGTATATATCTATCTGGACAAGATAGATATATAGGTATATAAATATATACATATATAAAAATATATATACATATATTTTAAAACTACTAGCCTACATTTATGAAAATTAGGGATAATTGAATTTTTACAGGATGTTTGAGAAGTTTGCTTTGAAATCTAAAGACACTATGTAAGGAAGAGCTGTGGTGTAAGATAGCTGACCACTGAAGCACTCCAGGACAAACAGCTCCTGATTTCCAGCCTGGCTCTAAAGGGCTGCTTTTACACTTTCCAGTCTAACCATGAAGAGTCCATGCAGTGCATTTAACAGGAGAGCTATTGCCTACAGCATTTCAGTCAGGAGAAACTCCTACAGCACCCAGGGGTTTTTTGTTGTATTGTTGCTTTTTTTACAGCTTGGTACAAATCTGATTTGGTTTTTGTTCGTTTCTAAATGTAAATCTAAATGCTTTTCCACTCTGGGAATCTTGCACCTCTTAAATCAGCTCAGAATTAACAGAAACAAAGATTTAGCCATGTATTTTCACACTCCTAAATGAGCACTCTACCTGGTTCACCAGGAAAATAACACAATAACAGAAGTCCCTTCCTTCCCTCCTTGCCCTTGTCCCCTGCACACTCTGATAAAAAATCCAATTTCAGGAGCTGCTGTGGCACACACAGAACTCTTCCAAGCCCTGCCCATGGAACGAGCTGCCCCATGGTCGGTCTCCTGGGGCACAGAGCACTGGGCAAGGAGGCCAGAGCAGGTTAAAAACTCCCAGCCTTCCCAGTGTCTTTGGCTGGGTCATCCTGCACCTGGCAGAAAAAAAACCTTGGTTTTTCTCATCTCATTCTCTATGATTTCCTGGGAATTCTGTGGGGAGTGAATACACTTACCTCCCACTCCATAATGGACTAGTACCTCCCTGAACTGTACCAGATCCTAGAGAAATCTTTCTCATGTTTTTATGTCAGTCTAAGCTTTTGTATTTGAGTGCGTGAAAGAAACTCAGGCTGAGTAGGTTTGGGGTTTTGGGTTTTTTTCTTTTTGTTTTCCTTTCTTTTAGAATAAATTTACAGAGTAATGTGAGCTGGAAGCTGATTCTTGACTAAGAGAAGGAAGAAAGTGTGTAAAGCCCTGGTATGCATTACAGACATAATACAGACTCTCAAATGCCTCATGGCCTGCATAGACAATAAGAAGTAATCAAGCATCCTTCTAGTCCAAATTTTAGATTTTAAGGCAGTGACAAAATGAGTGAGATATCCCATTATTGTTTTAAGGTATGATGCTCTCTTTCTACAAATCCATGCACTGTGTGCATGAAGAAAAAAAGCTGAGAAAGGCTGTATGTGATAACACTGTAACTAACAGAAGAATGTAAATATATATGAAAGTTCTACAGTTTTGATACTTTTTTAAGAACACACAAACAAACCTGTACAAACCACGTGTAAAAGGCTGCAGGTTTTTTCAAACCATTGTAAATGAATTCAACGTGCAGTGCTGATTTCAACCTTTACAGATTTATAACTACTGAGAAGTCAAACACCAAATTTGTTTTTTAAGAAATTAATTATTTTAAATAATGGTTCAGATTGGTAGGGTGATATTTAACATTGTAATCATTTCTGCTCTGTCTTGTCATACTGAAGTTCTGTTAGAGTAAGTTCTTGCTTGGTGCCTTTTGTGTTTCAGTTCTTACCTTCCAGACAAAAGGCCCAGGGAGGGGCGGGGGGTCTCTGTGTAACACTTGCTGTACTGGAAACCAAATGAACACGTTTGTAAAACAGTGCACTGTTTCTATAGAAAGATTAAATTTTTTTTATCTGGGATTACTGAACTAATTACTTCATGGTGTCTGAGAGGGGACTGTATCATATTTTGGTCTGAGTTTTCCCTAACTCTGAATTGCCCAGCTCCAGAGTGGGATTTGGGAGCAGTGCTGTGTAATGCAGCTGCAGTGTCACAACAGCAGCACTGGGGACAGTTCATATTCCACAACAGAGCACTTTGTTCTGAGTTGTCTTTTTCTGCCATGTTGGTATTGGTCATGTGCAAATCACATGGAAAACAGCACCAGCTTCATTTCCTCCAGCTGAACAATTCCATCAGTGATGTAGCTGAGTAAAATCTCCTGTGGTACAAGTACACCAATCCTTACCCAGTGTGACAAAATCTCCCTGAGCTGAACAGTGCCCACAGCACAACTGGTGGAGTTAACCTGAACTATTACATGCTGGACTATTCAACAGCTAATTGCAAACGACCCATTTTCTTCCCTGAGCTTTTGGTAAAACACCTACAGAAGCTGCAAAACTCCTTAGAGCCATACTTATGCCATCTAGAAAAAAAAGAAAATAAAGAAAAAGAAATACTGGTGTTCTTGGAATCTCAAGAGGCAGGCTCAACTTCTTTTAAACACACAAACAGTCCCTCCATGGAAATAAAGCTGGAAGAAGGTTCACTGCACTGGAAATATGACAATAGTTTTGGCTGGACACATAAGTGACTCAGAACTAAATACACTTAGCTTGCTCCCTCTTCCCTGTCCCTTGAAAAAATGAAATCCTGGACAATACAGTATAATACAATATAATACAAAGGTACACAACACAACCTTTCCCCACCACATGTTATTTAAAGCCCTTGGAAGCAGTGCATTTATTGAAATTCTCTTTCAGTCAGTTCTTGGTCCCAAAGGAAGCAGCCAAGCAGGTAAAATTTTTCAGGCAAAAAGAGTTATTACCAAAGTAATATGGACTGATGTACTGGTAAATATCAGTGGTTTAGTTTTCTATCTAACTGAAAATAGGCTTTTCTTACTTAAAAACATTATTCCCTTTTAGTTAAATATTTTAGTAAAATAATATGGTAACAAATAGGAAAAAGTGAAACAACAAAATTCTCTCCAGGTCTAAACAGCAAAGACAGCACAAAAGAAAATTGAATGAGCTTCATAAGAGAGTCACAAACCTACCTGGGCATTAAGGTATGCCTCCCAAAACAACTCCCTTTTTAAATTATTTATGCTGTATTAGCAATAAAATTATATTTTTTGTTTCACTTCTTACACACAGTAACTGCAGTCTGAGCAAATCCACACCAACACTGTTCTGCCTACTCCCATTAAGATGCTCTATGGACTACAGGGACTCATCTCTGTCCCTCAGTGTTTATGTAGCACACGTAACTCAGTCCCTTTCTGCCTTCTGCAGGAATGTGTCTGCTCATTTCCTTACACTCTTTGTTCTCCATCAAACCAGCCCCTTCACTGTGGGAAGCACTTTTAAATCTGTCTTCCTAATTTACATCCTTGCCTTGAAGCAGGGCCCTACAGCCATGGGCTGTTGTGAGCTCTTTCACTGCTCCAGTGCAGGCATTTGTAGAGTGGTGCCAGTTCCAGCTGTCTCCTAAATGCACAGCACCAACACTGGAAGGATTCAATTCTACAGAGACCAAACTGGCTCTTCTCAGACAGCCAAACGTTTGCCAGGCTCATGACAAGCCAGGGAATGAACTGAGCTACCTTGTTTTACTTGTATGGCTTTGAGCACCAACTCCCGAGCCAAGACACAAATCTGAGTGCAATTTTACACAGATAAAGATGAACTTGTGGCTTTTGCTATCACAGCAACAGAGACTGTGACACAAACAATCAGCTTCACAACAAATCACCTCCCAGAGTGTCCCCAGAGGGTGGCCTGTGTGCCTCAGGGTGCTGACTGTGGATTTCTCATCCCAGCTTCCCGAAGAAGCCAATGAGCAGCAGTCCAGGCTGAGTTCTTAGCTTTACAGGAGGGCAGTAGTGCTAACCTGTATCTGCACCTCTGCATCAGCAAGCAGAATGAGAATTAACATGCTTTAAAAAATGATACTCTTTTTTCAAATTTCCATGTACCTCAATGGGAGAACATTTCCTTTTAGGGGATTAGCCACAGCTGCCTGCTGAATTCCCCACCCTATCAAGGAAGCCACTGTAATCTTGTCAGTGGTGATAAGGCAGTGCCTTAGCGGGGAGCTGAGGTAATGTCAGTGAAACAAAATCTCCCTGATAGTTTGATAGGCCCTGCCCAGCTCCCAGGACGATTGCACAGGATTACAGAAGGCTGGACTGATAATTTTGTCTTCAGTTCAGTTCTTCAGCCTGTGCCTCAAGGCTACAAAGTCAGGTGGAAGAGGAGAAGTTTTACCTACAGTTCTTGGCCAGGTACAACTGAGGCCAAATAGCAAAGACATTCCACATTAACCTGTTCAGAACTTCATCTGCCCAGTCTGCCAATCAAGGAATTACTTAGTTCCAACTGCAATAATTTGTTTTCATGCATATATTCCCCCACTGGGGCTCAGCTGAAAGCACATACACTAATTTAATTCAAGCCATTACACATAAAAGATGATGGAAAGCCAAGCATTCAAGAAAAATCCCTAAACCCACATATTTTACTAATAAGGAACAGACCTAAATAAGTTCTAAGCACAGGGAGCAGCTTGAAATGATGCTTAGAAGATAAACAACACTTGGAAATAATGGTAATATTTAGGTCTAAGTTTCATTGACAGAAATTTTCTTACAAAGGCTAAAGTTGACTTCTAGACTTCCTGTAATGACAAGCTGACTCAAAATTATTGGAAATTGACATTATTTTTAGCAATATCTGAAATGGGTGTCACATTCAAAAGCCTTACCTCATGAATTGACTCCATATTACTTTGATCCTAAAGGCATCAGTGGCAATAAAAGTCATGAAGAAGTTAATAATAAAAACTTTCTCAATCCCATCAATGGCTGGCAGCCTTGAGGGGAGCAGGTGAGGTTAACAATCTCTTGCTACAGAGGTCTTTGCAGGAAAGGCCAAATTAAAGCCTTTTTTTTCCCTTTTGGAGTTCAGATGACATGAGCTCCATCTCAGGATGGTGAAGCATGAACTGTCCAAACTACATATCTCCTTGTTTCTTCTTTTTTTTTTTTTTTTTAAAAAAAGGTGATTTAAGAACTATCCATACAGACTCTAATCATGGAAACCTACTTTATCTCCTGCAGACTAAGAGACAAAAACAAGGCCTTGGCTCAAAATCCCCAAGGAAAGTTGTTCCTTTGCCTTGGCTATGGCTCTGCCCAGGATATAAATAAGCAGTGATGCTTTAATCATTACAACTTACATGCACAACCACCAAATACAGAACATTTTGGCATTTTCCTCAGTCCTGTTGTCAGTTTACAGAAGCTCAGAGAGCTGCAATATTTCTGCACAGAGAGGCTGTAGCTTCTCCATCCATGGAAGTGTTCAAAGCCAAGTTGGTATATCCTGGTCTAGTGGAAGGAGTCCTTGCCCATGGCTGGAGGTTGGAACTGGATGATTTTAAAGGTCCTTTCCAACCCAAACCATTCTATAATTCCATGAAAATGCAAGGCACCAAGATTAAACTAGCGAATGTATGATATTCACAGTATGATCACTGGCCTAGAATAGACTCTAAGGAATACAAATACACACAGACAGGGATGCACCCCAAGCCTGATTTATACACAACCAAAGACATGGGCCATCTGCAGACCTAGATAAATTAATTGAGAAGCTGTGACAAGACCATATGATGATGATGTGTTGTTTGTAACACATTACTCTGGACTTTCAGCTACACTATGCCAGGAATTAGCTACAGTTATGGTTTCCCATAGCAACAGGATATATGGGACAAATTGCTCAGGAAAACTCATCTGAACAGGAGCTGTACCTCCCACAGTGAGCCAAGCCAGGTGTTCCCTTGCTTTGCAGGAAAGTGAAACGCAGCTCCTCCATGTGCAATACTTCTTGAATTTAGTCAAAATGTACCCCTTTCACAGCAGCTGGCATTTTACCACTCCCACACTGCTTCCCACCCTGCAGGCAAGCCTGGTCAACCCAAAGAAGGATGGACAAAACCCACTAAGTCAGCCCCTAGATTCCCTGTTGTCATGAATGCAGTGTCTCATGCACAGGAGCGTGCTGAGGAAGTCCCTGTCACTTGGGCACTGTCCCTGCACAGCTCTGCACTGATCGTGTTTTAAATGTGACTGCCCAGCAAAGCACTGCAGGTAACAGCAATGACTGCGTGCAGATCTGCCCTTCCTGAGCCAATAACCCAGTGTCACCACAGAGATGTCCCCTCTGTTGGGAGTTCTCACAGAGCAGGTGGGCTTTTGGCAAATCCACCCCCCAGAACTGCACAGGGCAAGGATGAGCCAGGGGAGCAAAGTGGAGCTTTCTGGGGTGAGCACAAACAGCACAGCTTCAAACACCTGCTTGGCCAAACACAAACACACACCAGCATTTGTACTTACATATTAATGTGATGTAGAATGATGTCCCTCTTTCCTCAGGGACCTGTGTGCCATCTGTGTGACCCACACAGGCAGGCTACCAAGGGTTCAGTTTAATCCTAAATACTGGAGCAGCACCTTCTAATGAGCTGTTATACAGAAGCCTTTTAATTTCAATGAGTCACTTCTAGGCAAAAATCCTAATGAAGACAACATAATTTGTAGTGTCAATAGCTATTAGTGCTATGAGGGCTCCAGAACACGCTGAGCTTTGATTTAATGTCTCCCTTTTAGAGCACACTCTACCTTCACAACAAGAACAAGGCCAAAGAGGAATAACCTTCAGGTGCTCCTGCAGATCAGGACTCCACAGCCATACATTATTAAAATTACCATTCCCTCATTTGAGAAAAATCAACACAGTGCTATCAGAATATTTATGTCATCAGACCCAATGAATCTCCAACAAGATGTGAAATTATATTCATAAAGTATTAACTACTGCATTTTTGAGACTCTAGAGAGTACTTCTTGTTTTTTGGGGCTACAGGGAATCCATATTTTTGAAATCAAGCAGTAACTTTGCTGGGTGACACTGATATTATGCAATATCAGTTTTGCCTACTTACCCCCACCTCTGCAGCAGCAAGCCTCCAGTATCTCTTCTCTGCCAACATTTTTAAAAAGTAAATGTTGATCAAAGTATAAATTTTGCTTCCAGAGAGGGTGAGATGAACTGATAAGGGAAGAACATGAAACTGAATGATCTGAGAGCAATGGCAATTAGAAGGAAACAAAGGGCAGCTGGGCTGAACTGTGGGAGGGCAATAGCCCCAGCTGAGACTTATTCAGAAGATTTGATAATCCTCTAAGGAGGAATTTTAACATCCAAGTGCATACACACAGGTGCTGCTGACAAGAAACAGAACAACTATAAAGAAAAAATACAGAGGATAACTTTTTAGAAGTGAATTCATGTCAGCCTTTGGCACCTGATCATTAGTACCAGCACTTAGTATAAAGCAAAAATATTTGGCAGTTTGAAAATTGTGTTCCCATATAATTACTGTGCTGGCATTCACTACATTCAAAGGAGCAAAGAACTGCATGGTAATTTCTGATAAAAAGGCAACTCCACCAGCTCCTTCT
Source organism: Cettia cetti (assembly GCA_013401135.1). NCBI lineage: Eukaryota > Metazoa > Chordata > Aves > Passeriformes > Sylviidae > Cettia > Cettia cetti. Next base: position 22,118 of record VZUI01036523.1, on the reverse strand, counting down.
TTACACTACTGTGACAACACAGGAAGACAAAGGTGATTACTTTCTTTTCTGCCACTACCCTGAAATTAAGCCTTTCCCCACTGACACTCATTTGGCTTAACACCTCTGATTTGATGAGCACATTGAAGGAAATCTTTTCTAGTTCTTCTCTGACCATCTCAAAGACTGCTGGAGTAGAACTGAAGTAAGGCAAACAAATCACTGATGAGCTGGCTGTAAAGAAAATACAATTTCCTTAGCAGAAGAGTCACACAATAAATTTTCAATCAGACCTCCATACTTTTAATTTTTTTTATTTTTCTCTCTTACTCTATGCAGAAAACTCACTTACTGTCTTCTACTGACTTCATTTTGAGACAGAATGCAATTCACTCCCCTAAAAAAATACTAGAGTGGGTATCTCTTCAAACTCTTGAATAGTCAATAAAACCTGAAAAAATCTATATGAACATAAATGGCTTATCAAGCTAGCACAGCCCACACATTCATGTTTCTATAACCCAAATAAGACACATCCAATCTTATGCAGGCACCTTTGATCTACCAGACTGCAGGACAAACTACCCAGCTGCAGATGAGTTCACTTGGGACAAGTAAAGTTGGGGGGGGGGGGGGGGGGGGCAATAGAGAAAAAAAAAATACAAGAAAAGAAATTCAGCTTTAGCAAAAATAATGCAGTTTTAATGGACCGTGGAGTATCAGACACCCAGCAAGAAGATGACCTTTTCTCCAGTACTGACATAACAAAGCAATAGAACACAAATGCTGATAAACCAACTTCAACTTTACAAAATCAATTTATGTGAGAATAAAAGAACAAAATCCATGACCTTTTCTTTACTATTAAATAAACCAAATCCATTCTACTGAAGTCTTCTTTTTGAACAAAAGTTATTGCCTGACCTTTCTTATTCCACTGCAGGATGCAAAGTGATTTAAGTGATTTAAGCTCTTTTGTTCTTCCTAAACCAGAGGTTTGTGCCACCACAGAGAGGAAGCTGTGCACATCTTGCCCAGCCCCAGGCCAGGAGCAGATTCTGTAGGTACCACTGGAGATCTGTGACATGGCTTTAAAATGAGGGGCAAAGTCCACACAGGCAGGGGCTGGAATAGGAGTGGATATTTAGGCTGGAATTTGAGTGCCCAGTGTCTCACCAGCATCCTGCAACACGCAATTATCAGCTCATGACTTGCACAGTGAAGACTATTAAAAGTGATGTATGTTAAAGAAATATTTTATCTAGTATATCAACACCAAGATTATATACAGAACACTGACATAATTCTGTATGCTAGTCTCAAAGAATCAGAAGCACAAAATACATTATCTGAAATTAACCTTTTCTGTGATGAGTTCTTGATAATTTACTGGATTCTCTACACACACTATTTTAGAAACACCATGAAATGAAAACATAATGTAAATGAATGATAATTACATAATTAATGTAATGACAGTCTAAACATAATTTTACCTGTAATATTCCTCATTTGGAAGCAATGCCCAAGTAATGTTCAACAGATGGATGCTGCTGCCTGGGATAATGGCAAAATAGGTTTATTCATTGAAAATAGAAATGTGTTATTATTTCCAATCCCTTTAATCCCAAGAGCCATCTGTGGGCAAGGCGTTCTATTTGACACAGAAAAAAACCTGTGTGGAAATATACAGAAATATATCCATTAATTTCTGAAGCTGGCATCCACCACTCTGTCAAGGTGCTGTCAATAAGGAACTGCTTGTGCACCATCCCTGTGGTTTGACAGGATGGACTCACAGTTACAGTAATCCTGACTGACTGGAAATCAGGAATAATTCCTTGAGAGAGACAAATCACTTTATTTTGAGAAATAACTCCCTGGCTTCTGGAAGGAGATTAGTGTATTACAGCCAGTATCATCCTTTTCATCTTGGTTGTTTCCATTCTCTTATTTTTTTTACTTCTAAATCACTGAAAAGCTGCCAGTGATATGAACATGGAATAGAACCAATCTGATGGCTCCTAGGGGCAGGAGAGCTGCACAGCAAGACAGAATCTTGAAAAAGATGACCAAGAAGTCTCAGAGATCAGGGGGAAAGGACAGGGGAACATCAAGACTGAGAACTGTATCTCCTGGCTGCAAAATAATAATGCTGAAAAGCCCGAATCTGAGATTATAGGGCTTCATGCACTTTGGAAGGGACAGTTTTCTGCCAAAAGCCCTAGAGAAGAGGTGGAGAGACTAAATATACTCAGAGCTGAAGAATAAAGAGCATTAGTGAGTAACAAGGATCTGTGACACTGCTAATTTCAGGGCCTGCCCATCTATTGCTTCTAAGAGCTATGAGACCCCTGAACAAAAGCCATGGGGTACTGTGGGAAGGTACATTCACTGATAAAGCAATCTCTTCCTGGATAAAGAAAAAAAAGGAGTTGCCATGACAACCCTGAAGGAATTCAGCTCATCACCTGTGCATGAAGTCTATCTGCAAGGGCTCTCTTGAAAGCTGAGGGGCTGCTTCTCGCTTGGGATTCCTCAAAATTGCACAAGGTTTTAAAAAATAAAGGTTGCACAGGAAATGGATGGGACTCCTGCATCCAGCAGATCAAAGCTTGCTCAGAGGGACAACTGTCCATGTAAAAAGAAAGCAAAGTCTTTTTCTTGACAAAATTCTCAAATGACTGTGAAGAATGGAGAGTCTGCTGCAAGCAGGGGACGAGCAAGGCTGGAAGTCTTCCATGTGAAGGCAGATATGCCTGAGGTGTTTCCCTTTTTTGCTAATGAAGCCTTATGCTTGGATTTCCTGACCTACTACACCATTTCTTTCTTTATAGAATAAGAGAAAAGAAAAAATTCAAATATTGGAATCAAATACATTGGAAGAATGAGTGTTTTAGAGATGATGATAAGCATAAGAAAAAAAATGCAAAACCAATTAGAAAGTACACAGGTAAAAAATGTTAGAAATAAATAAAATTCTATTTAACTTCTTGTCAAAGTGTAACAGAGAACATGAGGCCCACTTAGAGCAGTATAAGCACGCCTGAAGGTAAAATCTAAAAGATTCTGTTATAAAAGCACTGCCCCAGGTCCCTCATCTCTGTAAAGCTTGTGAAATTCTGGTGTGTCAGAAGGTTGTCAGAATATGGATTTAAAAAACAAACAGACAAACTTAGTAAAGCATTTCAAATAAAAGAAAAAAAGCCAGAACAGCATTTATTGAAGATAAAGCATGGCCACATGGAAGCAAAGAGAAGTTTCTTTGTAGCCCCTGTCTGCAGTATCACCTCCAGCAGCTCAGCACAACTGGATGTCCTTCTAACCAAGGAGGTAAAACGTCCAGCACCCCTTTGCTTATTTCCACATTTATAGACATAACCCACCTCTATAGGAAGGTCATGGGCTGAAGGCTAAATAAATACCTGTGCTCACCCCCTGCCACCAGGGAAACCTTTAAAGAGTTTGGCAGATTTGTTTAAATAAAATCAGTTTACACAGAAATACATGACTGGAATGCAGCACTTGGCTAATGTCAAAACGAAGAGCCTGAAATGTGCAGTGACATAAAATACCTCTTGTGTAGTTCTTGGGGAACTCATTCACAAAGTGGTCCTCATTCACAAAGGCTAATTTCAGTCTAAATGTGCAAATTCTTCCTCAGAAGCAACCACTGGAGACAAGCTCCTCCATGTCAGCCCTCATAACTATCTCTGTAAAATTTTGAAGTGAGAATTAACACACATCTAATTTTAAATAAGAGCAAATCCTATTTTGTGTAAGATCAAGACACAGTTCTACCATGAAAAATAAATAAGCCATTTAAATAAGTCATCTTTGTGTTCTTAAATTATTTGTGGCAATAAATAATTTTACTCTAAAGAATTGGATTCATCAGTACTGGGCCCCAGATACTCTGCTCAGTTCTCATACACCTGCACCCCAACTTCCAGCCTTGCCAAACCCAGCAGAGTCAGATGGGGGCTGACTTTCTAAATGAGAAAGGCAATGACATTAAAAATTTGCATTTGACACAAAAACAATCTGTAGAAAAAGCAGGGAATCAAAATCAATCAAAACCAACAAAACTTCCTTAAAACTCACACAAATATTCACATGGGAGAGCTGACCTTGTCTGAGGGCAGGGGGATGAACACAGCAACAATGGCAGACCCTTCCAATCCTGCTTTCCATTAATTTCCACAAATCTTTCTCCTTTTCAGGCACTCATTTACACACAGGAGTCTATGCAGGCTTAGGATTTGGTTCTTCTAAACCAGAGGTCAATACACCCTGGTTTTGTTTCCTAAATCCTCACCAGTGAGAGCTGCCTTGTGAGCAAACAGAGCCTTTCAGTCAATGACCAGCCACAGCAGCACGGCCCTGTGGGGACATCCTCACAGTCACAAGGTTGTTTTATTTGGCACCAAGACAATAAATGCTCCTTACAGAGGTGTATTTTTAACCAAGTAGATGAAACTTACCCATATTGCCATTCCAGAATATAAACTCTCTTAAATAGTGCATAAAAATGCAAAGCTTGGGGCTAACACAGTTTGTCTCTTAGCAGCCACAACACACTGCTGACTCAGCTGGATTTTGATACTCATTATCTCTCACATAACGCAGAGGCAAAGAAATTAACATTCTTCAAAACCAGAACAAAATTCTCTTCCCAGCAGCTCAGAGGAATAACAAGGTTCTACTTGCAAAGTCAAAATCCACACCATGGAGCAGGTTAAATGCTATGGAATGCATTTTAAATAAGTATTTTAGGGATTTTTTAACTTTCAGACATTATATTGTCTTAACTTTCCTCAGCAAAAGTAGTTTCTTTGATAGGGGAATCAAGTAAAAATTAAAGCCTCTGCAGAGACAAGGAAAAAGAGTTGTATAAAATTCTCTATGTTCGGAACATGGTTTCACAAGTTACAGATATGGAAAAATATCAGAAAACAACCTGATTTATTTGCAATCTGTGAAAAAAATTCTGTCACCCAGTTCTCCAAAGTGTTCAACATTTCTGGTGAAGAGGAAAAAATAGCAGAAATACAACTATTTCAAGAAACAATCACAAATCTTGCAATCTTAAAACTAAGTTAAATTATGGATCCAAAGTAGGTTGATTCATTCAAGCCATCTGCTCCTTTATTGACATGAGAAAAAATCCCAAATAAATAGAAATATTCAGAGCATGTTTATCTGGTTTCTCCCATTTTTCCAAGCCCTACAGATACCTGCTCCCCCACGTCAGAGGAGAAAATTAGGTAACTTTTGCTTTTCTTCAAAAACAAATAAACAAAACCCCTAACCCAAACCCATTATAAACCAATACCAGTATCAAGATTCCATATGCACATTGTTATATTACAGTCCTTCTATCATATGTAAAATAATGCTAAAAATGTGTGTTTATACAGATATTTACTTCAGAGGCAGAACAACCAGTGTTTATCCATGTTTTTAAAGCAGAATGAAAAGAATTACAGTTCACACATTTGTGCCTTTCACATGCACACACTTCAGCCAATGCATTCAGGCATAGTATGTTTGGGATTGTAAATGTGTCAGGATAACCCAAACAACACCAGCAGCGATTCTTTACCCATTGTATCACCATCAAACATGACTTTTATTTTACTTAGATAAAATTCTACTATACACACAGCAAAAAACCCCGATTTTTATCTCACCTGTAGTATGCATTTATCATAAAATATGTTAGAATTAATAGAGAGAACTCAAAGACAGTTGATACCTCCAGAAGGAATTGAAATGCAGGTTCATGGGATAACTCCTATGCCAGTTTGCTCTTCCTTCCAACACAGTAATTTAAATAAATTTACATTAAGTTCTGATATTCCTGAAAAGGCTTATAAACAATTTAGACAATTCCAGTGGAGTAATTATCTCACAAAATTCTCTAACCAAACAAAACCAAACCTCTGAACCTGGGGACAAACCACACAGTACTTGGTATTACCAAGTTCACAAAATAAGCAGGGCAACCAAGTTCACAAAATAAGCAGGGCAATAGTTCTGCCAAAAATTCCTTCAATCTGGTATAAATATAAATGTTACATTTTTTAAGGTTATGTTTTAGTTTCTTTGCAGTATCTGCAGATGTTTTAGCAACAGGTTGGCTATTTCTGTATTAGTAAGACTTTTCTACTGAAAGAACAACTTTTAGACATTTTATAGAATGGACATTCTATGGAATGCAGAATGAAACTGAGAATATTCAAGCACAAAGATAAGAAAAACAATGAATAAGAGTAAATATTGCCTAACCTAGCCTTGCTGTAATTCTAAGGAAAGCAGAGAGAGCTCCATTAGACCTGTGGGATGAGAGGCAGCAGCGTCTAAATGAAATCACGTTCACCAATGCAAACCCATTTCCACCACCACCACAGTACAAACCACCCTCCCCCATTCTGTGTCCTCGATAAAAAGTGTCCCGCCAAGTGATGAGCACAAGAGACACCCTGTTTCTGAGTTGTTCTCGCAGAAGGGGGCGTTTCACGAAAGGATGTGTCTCTGGCTATCTCCAGTTCTCAAAGCAGGAAAGGGCAGGATTTACCCCCAGGCCATTCACTCTCAAACCTCAGGCCGCCAGTGAGGAGGGATCTCAACACACCAGTCCCAGTGAGGCACCAAACTGCTTCACTAGACAGAAATTTGCCCACTTGTAGTTCATTTGGCTTAAAATCATAAATGCACGATGCTTTTTCCCTCTGTGCAGAGGAAATGAGGGAAAATCAGGAAAATCAGGGAGATCAGGAGATGGGTGTGGCATTAAGTGCTGTGGGGCAGGTCTGCCATAGCCAGCGCCGGGGTCAGTGCAGCCGGTGGGAGGTCACCATCTCCCCTGGGATCAGCCCAGGGCAGCGTCTCGGGCTGGTAATGGCGAGGCTGCGGATCTGATCCTTGGGTGGGCTACTTTAGTTAAAATATAAATCTGATGGTTCTGCTTGACCCCTTCTAACCTGGAAGGAGTGCAGCATAACAAGGTGCGTGTCAATTTCTTGGAGTAGCACTGAATGTGCTCATCACAAGTGGCCCCCTACACATCATCTCTTTCATTAGTATGACTAAATATTACTAGAAGTCTATTATTAGCAACGAGTGAATAACTGTTCCGCCGAGGGCATGGGACTCTGCCCTGCGAACAGCGGCGATGCGGCGATCCCTCACCTGACGCCGTTTCGTGTCGCTGAGGATCTCCCCAGCTGGCTTTGGGCCGTGTCCCGGCCGCATTCCGACTGTGCCCCGCTCGGGGCCCGCCTCGGTGCCGCTGCAGCCGCTGAGGGAAGGCGCTCGAGCTGCCCCCTCACGGACCGGCCGTGCCCGCCGCCGCCCGCCAGGGGGCGCCCGCGCCCGCCGCCGCTCCCTTCCTGGCGCGCGCCGGTCGCGGCCGTGACGTCCCTGCCGGGCGGCGGAGCGGCCATGGCGAGCGACTTCTACCTGCGCTACTACGTGGGGCACAAGGGGAAGTTCGGACACGAGTTCCTCGAGTTCGAATTCCGGCCCGACGGTGAGAGCGGGGCGGGGAGCCGGGGGAGGTGGGTCGCCCTCCCCGGAGGGTGGGCTACCGGGGCCCGGGTACTCCCGGCGTGGTTTAATGCCCGGCCTCTTCCCACAGGTAAACTGCGCTACGCCAACAACAGCAACTACAAGAACGATGTGATGATCCGAAAGGAGGTGAGGGCAGCGCGGCTGAGGGCGTTTGTGCCAGCAGAAGGGACTCTGGGCAGGGCTCGGGTTGGATTTCGTTGCTGGGGTGTTGTGGGCTGGGTTGTATTTATTTCTCTGCCGGAATGTTGTGTCCAGGCTTACGTGCACAAGAGTGTGATGGAGGAGCTGAAGAGAATAATCGACGACAGTGAAATCACAAAAGAAGATGATGCTCTGTGGCCTCCTCCTGACAGAGTGGGCCGACAGGTAGGGTGCACAGAGTCTCTTCTAATTGCTCTTTAATTTTCATATGTTAGCTCCTTGGAAGGATAACTAAACTTTTTCTTCAAGACAGTATTGTTTCCAGCCGAAGGGGTAACAAATATTGCTTTAAAACCTGAGTAGTGGTGCCTCAATGGCAGTGTCGTTGTGGAAGCTAATAGAATCCACAGACCTTCTGCATTTGATATCTTTGTTATAGAAATTTGTAATAAAAAATAAAAACCATCACAGTACTGGAGTATTTCTATAATCGGTACCATGAAGCAGTGAGTTCCTATAACCTTTTATTTTTCAGGAGCTCGAGATAGTAATTGGTGACGAGCACATCTCCTTTACCACGTCAAAAATCGGTTCCCTCATTGATGTAAATCAGTCTAAGTACGTACTCTGCTTTTTATGCTGCCCTTATTTCTATTTTTCAATCTGTATCAGAACTTCCTGATTATTTGGTACATGTATTTTATTTTGTTTGAAAGTACAAATCAGCTCCTGGGGGCACCAGTGCTCTGTGTCACAGCACAATGTGCTAAATGCCTTTAGACTGTGGCATTACAGGCTGCTTTCTCAAACTCACTGAGAGCATACTTTGCTGTAGGAACCCTGCTACATGCATACAGAGTCTGAGCTGCCATTGGCCCGTTTGTACCAATTTCTTTGGGAGAATCAAGATATCTGTATTTTACCTAAGCTGAACAGACTGACTGTTGGGGGGGAGGTGGGAGTAAAATCCTAAGTGCTGTTGATACTTGCTTTCATGATAAAAATGCATATTTTGTAAAGATTTAAAGTGTTCACAGTTGGAGTACAAAATATTTAAGCAATCGGTGTAGAATGAAACAAATCTGTTGATGTCTAAGGTGACAACTAAAAAGTCCCCATGTAGGCTTTGGGGTTTTTTAATACATTAGTTTTGTAACCTATTCTCTAAGAGCATCAGTCTTAATTTTTTCCCCCTTTCTTCCTCCTGTTGTGCACTGCAGAGATCCAGAAGGTTTGAGAGTGTTCTACTACCTTGTCCAGGACCTTAAGTGTCTCGTCTTCAGTCTTATTGGACTCCACTTCAAGATTAAGCCAATTTAAATCAGACAGACTGAAGTTTGTATTGCAGTGTTAGCAGTAGGGATGGGAAGAGAGGATCCTGTTCCAATTCTTCACTGTTTCTGAAATTTTTTTGTATTTTAGATTATTTTTTGATTGTTGTTTTTGTTGTTGTTACAAACTGTCAATGACTCAATAAAAGCGTGAGATTTGCGTTTGTAATTTTTAAGCCGTGGTGAGAGAGTGATTTCTAACACTTCTACTATAATGGTGCATTCAGTATCTCTTCACTTTTATCACCCACACACTGTACTTCTCTATGCAGCAGTAGAAAAGGGAATGAAGCCTGGCTTTATGAAATTAAACTTTTGCCAGCTGTCAAGGCAAACTTGTTACTGTTCTGAGCTGGGTATTCTGTTGGCCAGACAAGAACATCTGACTTTGCACAGGGTAAGTGGTTATGGCAGCCACACATCCCAGCTCGGGTTTACCTGCTTGCCTCCGGAGCAGAGACAAACAACAGGCCATCCAGGAGCCATCCAGCATCTTCACTGATCTTCTGCTTCAGCTTCAGAGAAGCTGAAAAGCAACCTAGAATGTATTCAGTTTAGTTCTAGCCTAGCACATCTGGTGGAGGGCATTAGTTAAGAGACTTTGAGTGGTCCTCCACAGACCCTGAGGATGGAACCCATGGCAGTGCTACCAAACAGCGCTTTTGCTTTCTTTTAACACTTCTGTGTTCTCTAAGAAGATGCTGCGATTAAAAAAACCCAAAACGTGATTAATTGACGTGTAACGCTGAGAACACCAATGCCTCCCGCTTTCCCGCCCCTCCCCACAGGCACCTCCCGCCATCCCGCGCGGCGGTGGCGGCCGCCATCTTGGCTGAGGGCAGACGGCTTCGCGCCGGCTCAGCCGGGCAGGGAGCGCGGAGCCGCCATCTTGGCTGAGGGCACGGCTGCGAGGCGAGAGGAACGGGAATTCCACAGGATCCGCGCGGCCATGGGGGTAGGTGAGAGCTGTGGCCGGAGCCTCACGGGCCGTGGGGGAAGGTGAGAGCTGTGGCCGGAGCCTCACGGGCCATGGGATAGGTGAGAGCTGTGGCCGGAGCCCCACGGGCCATGGGGGCAGGTGAGAGCTGTGGCCGGAGCCTCACGGGCCATGGGATAGGTGAGAGCTGTGGCCGGAGCCCCACGGGCCATGGGATAGGTGAGAGCTGTGGCCGGAGCTCCGCGGGCCGTGGGGGTAGGTGAGAGCTGTGGCCGGAGCCTCACGGGCCATGGGGGTAGGTGAGAGCTGTGGCCGGAGCCCCACGGGCCATGGGGGCAGGTGAGAGCCGGGGCTGACGCCGCTCCGCCGCTTGCCTTGCAGAGGATCGGGCTGCAGCTCCGCGCCACCCTGGAGAACATCACCCGGCTGCGGGCCGAGGGCCAGGACTTCCGATGGTACCTCAAGGTGCGGGGCCGTGGGGCCGGGGCCGGGAGCGGCGCATATCCCTGATTATTGACAGCTTTCAACCTTCCGATTTGTGTCCTCCAGCTGAAATGTGGGAACTGCGGTGAAGTCTCCGAAAAGTGGCAGTACCTGCGGCTGATGGTGCGTGTGCCCCTCGTAACCTCTGAGCAAAAATGAGAACACAAACCTGCCTCTTACACACGTGTCCGCATCAAGGATGTGACAAGTTACCCTCTAGATGAGACCGTTTCTCAATAGCTATATGCATTTAGAAAATTGTCATGTTCCATATTAAGAGAGAGACTGTTGTTAATTCCATTTGAATGGTGATCATTGGTAACAAAGTATTACATCTGTTTTTAAAAACACCTTTATGTAAAAATTTAATTTAAAAAGACATTTTGAAGTGGTATCAAAATAAGGTTGTGCCTGTAGCATGTTTCTCTCATGCTGATGGAATCCTTTTGGAGGTTAAGTAAATCAAGGTGATTTGCTAAATCAACATTTGAAAGCTGAAAAAGCAGCATAAAATTTGTCAGGGATACTTGTCCTTAGCAATCATCATCCCTTTTTGTGGCATACAGCTGAATGGTAAGAATGTATTTTGAGGAATCAGTAGAGCATGCCAATATGGATAAGACATAAATATCTCTTACTCCCTATTGACAGTCTAGAACGGAATTATTCTTTGATAATTGCAGCTTGTTGAATCATAAATCTCTGTAGTTTAAAAAAAAAGCTGCCTTGTTGCAGTATTTCAGAAAAGCTAAAGATCATTGTAAAAACTACGTTACCTTTGCAGAGGTTTCCAGTGGCTCAGCTGAAGTGGTTAAATGTCTCTCTTGTCGTGGATTTTAGGACAGCGCTCCCCTGAAAGGCGGCCGAGGCAGCGCCACGATGGTGCAGAAGTGCAAGCTGTGCTCCAGGGAGAACTCCATTGGTACGTGCTTGGACACTGACCAGGCAGCATCCCTTTTACATCACCTCTTAGTGCCCATTTTTGCTTGGCACCGTTTGTAAAGAGCTTTCACGAGGGATTTCTTCCCTTCTCCACTGGTGCCTGAGTTCCCAACAGGCACGTTCTGGACATCACATTCAGGGAGAGAGCAAGGCCTGGTGAGTCCAGGCTTCTGCATGAACAAAACTCATCTGTGTTGTTAGTTTACAAAAGCATGCAAATCTTTTTGGCATTGGTATGGAAAAATGGTGCAGTGTAAACTTCTCAGGAGAAGGGAAAAAAATAGAATTCTACCTTTTGAAGACCAGCTGCAGGAAATGCTTGCTGAATATGTTTCTTTTGCTTTATATAAGGAAATTGCTGTGAAAGAAGATCCTGGTACTTGGTTTATGCTGAATAAAACTGAAACCTAGTGCCACTCACTTGTATTTTTTTTGTTTTGTTTTAGATATTTTAAGTCAGACAATCAAGCCTTACAATGTAAGTTTGTTTCCTCTTCTATGTAACAAGTGAAAGATAAACAAGCATTAACAATATTTTGAGTTTTTGCTTTATCATCCTCCTTCAAGAACACAAAAAGCTGGTCTGGTCCATAGACAGAAATTGTCTTGTAGACTCCTGCAAAGTCTCAGCTGTAGAATAATCTGATACATTTCAAGAGCCAACACAGAATTGTACCACTCAAATTAGAGGTGATTATATAATGCCCCTCTAGGTTTCCTTCTGAAGGCTTCCTCATGGCAGATTAAGAAATCCTAGTTAGAGACCACCTATGAAATGAGCCCTAGGATTTTGTTATCACCTGGGGCATCAGGGATGCCAGCGCTGCCTTTAAAGCAATCCACTCCTACCCTAATGCTTGTCACTGTCTCTATTAGATGGAAACTAATGGTTTTCTGACTCAATTACAGGCTGAAGACAGTGAGAAATTCAAAACAATTGTGGAGTTTGAATGCCGAGGTTTGGAACCGGTTGACTTTCAACCACAGGTGAGTTCTTATTTGTGATTAGTTTCTGTTTTTAAAAGCACTTCTTGTAGAGTGATAAAAGACACTGATATTTGAAAATGCTTCTGGAACATCTTAGACCTTTCCAGATTCCCGTCCTTCCACAGTTGCTTGTTTTACTTCATTTGACTCAAGAAATAAACCAAGCCAAACCAAAACTTGCAAACAGCTAACACAAACAACTGGTGTTGTCTGTGCCAGTAAAATTTAAAACTAAGCACACCTTGGAGTCGTACTCAAACTGCCTCACAGGTTAATCTGAATTCACCTGAGAGGTCTTCACTGCTCAGCTTATTGCAAAAGAGAGTCCCTTTCCAAAGGGAAAGTGCAGCTTTAGACAGAGCATTGGTGCATTACAGAACTCGTCAAGCTCAGGTTATGAACACACTTCAGTGTGTCCTCTGAAAAACAAACAGATTGTCTTTGGGGTTGACATCACCAGAGCCACAGGAACACTGGCGTTTTTCCATCTGCAGCTTGAGCAGACAAAGCCTGAAGATCACTGGCAGTTCCAGGCCGGTGCAAAGTACACCTCAAGGTTCAGAGTTAAAGGATTCTTCAGGGACAGTCTGCAGTGACTCATCTCTTGTGCATGGTCATGCTCTATGCCACTTAACTCCCTGCTATATTTAACCTATTATTCCAGTCGGATTAGGTGTAAATAGACTGACAAATATAAACCTGTCTTATCCTTAGCTCAGACGGGGATGCTGTGCTAAGAAACAGCCCAAAAAAGCCAATCCTACAATGAATTTGATATAAACACAATCTTCACTGTGCTGGGAGAGGTCTTTAATTAAGTGAAGTTCATATTTTTGATGAACTGTTACTCCTTTATTCCAGAATGGTTATTAGTTTATTCCTGCTTGAAAGCTTTGCAACCAGACTTAGGAACTTGCACTTCAAGAAAAATCTATGGGAAGGCTACAAAATGTAGGAGATGTTTATAGCTCTGCATCCTAGCTGTCAATTTCATCTACAGAACAAAGACTTCACAGCTGTAACAAAAGGTTTTATTTAATATTCTGAGTTTGGTGCACTTGACTGGAGAACACTTGAATCCCTGAAAAGGTAATTCCGTGAATTTTTGGATGCTTAAATCGATAAATGAGAATTTTCTGATGCTCAAATGACCTCAAATTTTACTGTTCCTATTGAAGAAAAACTAGAGCACTTTTCTAGAGCTGTCTTTTCTCAACTCTTAAAAACAGCAACAGTGATGGCAGTGAAAAATTGTCCCCTGTGAAAGGCTTGTTTGGGATACTAATCTGTCCACTCAGCCAACTGATCCTCCTTACACATAAAGCTTGCTTGGCACTTGTGTACCTAAATCCAATACAAGCTGCTCCTTCTCTAGAGTGCCTTGGATTCTGACAATATTCAAGCTAGAACTATTAACCCTCTGCCACATTTTCTATTACTTTCCTTGCAGTGTTTTATGAAGCTATTACGTCTGTGTGGACTCTGAACATAAAACTATTAGTAGTAATTGGATGCTGCTACATAAACTTAGAAACTAAGGTTTAACATTATCTAGAATAGTTGGATTTTTTTTTTCTGGGAAAAATAGAGGAGCAGTGTTCCCTCATTTTAGTCTGGTTGCTTGGATTGACTTTTCCCTGTGCACAAGCAGGGTCCCAACCTTATACTGACCCTCACTAGAAAAGTGCTTGCCCATTCTTTCTACCTAATTTAAAAGCAATACAATATATTTTTGTGCTGAGCTACTTTATTTAAATGTTTCAATGGTAATATTTATTATTTTTTCAGTACAACATAATTGTAAAAACTTTCTGCAAATGTGTTTGCAGGCAGGGTTTGCTGCTGAAGGTGCAGAATCTGGCACACCTTTCAATGACATTAACTTGTTAGAAAAGGTATGTTGTCTTAGTTTCACTAGCAAAACTACTTACCCAGCTTGCTTTCCCCACATCACTAGTCCAGAATACACACCCTAGACTGGTTTTGCTCTTCCTGTAGCCACAGGGAGGCCACAGCTGGAGAGAGAAACTGAATCAAGTACGAACAACCAGCATTACTAAAGTGTCACTTTAGAGGTATGGATTTGTTAACTTAGCAGCTGACAAAGATTTGAGTCACTCAGGAATTCCAGAGAGCAAGAGCCTGGAATACTAAATGGCTGGGGTTATTAAAGTGGTGAGTTGATTTTGGAGAACGATCCCTCCTATTGTGCTGTGCACAGAGAAGTTAAACAGTAATACAGACACTGTCCTTCAAAGCTCAGGATAATGACACCAGCATTGCAAATCTTCCTTGGCTGTGAGCAGGAATCTCAAGGTCAAATCGGTTCCCTGGTATCCTACTTGGCAGGGATCTGCTTGTCTGCTTACCCACCTGACCAGGGTATTGTAAATGATAGATAATCCTTTCACCTGCCATGGCTGCTGTTTGTCTGGCATGGGGACAGCTTGGGGACTACGTAAGAAAATAAACCCCAGCAATATATAAATATATAAACACTGAGACTGAAGCTCATTTAATTTCAAGTTACTGCTCTTGCTACTCGCACCTGTTGAAACTTAACTTTCTACAGATACCTAAACCCCAAACTTTGAGTAATGTTTAGTTCCAGTTTGAATTCCAGTCTGTGTGCATTCTGTCCTCTGTGACTAACACTGTGAAATCTTATTTCCTACAGGATTGGAATGACTATGATGAAAAAACAAAGGAGTCTGTTGGAATCTACGAAGTTACCCATAAATTTGTAAAATGCTGAAGTTCATACCCCTAACAAATTATGACATGTTTATTGAAGGACGAGCTGTAAACATCAGATATGCAGCTTCCTTGGAGTTACTTTTTTACATGGCTGCACTTCAGAAGTGGAAACCTAAGTTCACAGAACCATTAAGGTTGGAGAAGATCTCCCACGATCAAGTTCAACCTTTGACCGACATCACTGACTTGTACCATCTGTCCCCAGCATGCCCTAATAAAATATTTCCCAAGCAGCACCTGGAGATGGCCTCAGTACAAACTGAAAATAGTACATATTGACTGAACTGTGCCATGTCCTTAATGCTGTGGGGTTTTGGAATTACATGGCTGTGGTAGACTGTAGCTTACCTAATGGATTGAGTAACTACTTACACAACTTACAGCCACAAAGGTTTTTATTAGTTGGTCACCAGGAAATAGCCACATTTGATCTCTAACATAAGCAAATAAAGTCTTCCCACTCACCACTCCTATCTTGAGGAAATGGCTACAACCATTAGTAAAGGCACTGTGTTAACTGTTCAAGAGAACAGCTGCTACACCTTTAAGCAGCTTTCTGCCATTTCAGGTAAAAACAGGTGAGCTTCCTGAGAACACTTCTGAAGTTTGACTGCTGCTGACATTTACACAGTTACAATCCTCTAAAAATCTAGTTATCTTTCCAAGTATGTCATCAAGTAAACCTCATTTTTAGCTGAAGACAGAGTTTGTACTCCTTGATGAGTGCACTCACAGTCTCGCCAGCTGTTCTCATTTTTCAAAACTAAACAACCTACCAAACAAACCCAAAAAGAAAAAAAAAGCCCAGCCAACCTTTAGTGAATCTTATTCAGACTTTTGGTCTGATTATTGTTTCCTGATATGTTATTTCCTGCATCTTCCCAAATTATCACCTTCCTTTGTTTAAATGAACAAAAAAAAAAAAAAAATTATGCCAAGTTTTCAAGTCAGTTTTACAATAATGCTTTTCAGCTGAAAACTAGAACAGCACATTAGAGGAGCAAAGCCTTCAGGCTTGCATATGAAAAGCATGCCTCTCCCCTGCCAGCACTTCCATTTCATACCTCCAGGACACAGCATTGCTTACACTTACTGTGCTAAATTAAAAAGACCCTGGGAGAACCTGGAAGCTGAGATACCCAAAGGAAGAGCAAAGGGAAGTAGTTTCTGAGCCTCTGAACCTGACGTGTCACAACCAACCAGTGTGCTCAGACATCCCTGTTCTGCTGAGGTATTTGGTTGTCCAGGCCAGTGGGACAGGAGCTGCATCAGTTTCACACAGATCACAGAAGCCAACACCACTGTGCAATTCAGCTCCACAGAAAGCCTCGGCCTCCCAGAAGAGAAAGAGTGGGAATCAAGAGGGTAAAAGGCAGGAATTCAAGGGCTGCATACCAGGCAGAGTGCAGAATGCTTGCAGCAGTTTTCTTTCCAATCTTTGTAAGGAACATGAGCTATTGACAAAGGGTCTACCCACGCTGTATGATTTAGATATGGCAATAAAAGAACTTCGTGGTTATTAATAGACAGCTTTATTAAAATACAGTCTTTTCCAGTCAGTTTAACAACCCAGTTGGTTGCTGCAGGTTATGTAAAGCCTCCCACACTTCATTTTTTGTGTCTCTAAAAGCTGTTGTAGGGGAAAGGCTTCAAGCAGTTGAGGCACAATCAGTTCTAATACAAATTCAAGTTTAAAGAGATAAGTGTGACGAGTAAGTAAGCAAGCTTACTGCAAGAGTGCAAATGGCACCACTCTTCCATGTTTAAAATTATTGCATGTATTTTTTTAAAACCAAACAATTCCAGAGTGGTATCACAGTACTGTAGTCTGTCCAAACACTCATGGAACAAGTGTTCCAAGTTCATTAACTCAATAAAAATGCTTATTTTAGATTATGTGTTTTAAAAACACATGGATCTAGTAGTTAATTTGACATAGTTAATGGCTTTATTTCCTGAAATGCATTCAAGGTCTGTAACTGATTTCTTTAAAATAGAAATTTCCTAGTGAATCTAACAGTATTCAAGTTCAGTGATTATACATGAACCCAATTAAGCTGGGCAGTCTCAGCCATGCTGAACACTGATTAGTATGTCAGTCAGACATAATCTGCATCTTGTTCTGCAACTGTAACATGTCCCAACGTCTTTAACTACTGATTTTCTTGCCCTTTAAAACATTAAAGATATCTTCTAGTGACTTGTATATACACTGAAGGAATTCCTTACCATTCCTAGCAGGGTAAGCAGAAACATTACATCCTATCCAGTCATCTTGCACCTGATAGCCCACTCCAAAGCCATCAGACACCACGGGGCCAAAGCCCCCCAGCTGCACGGCCGGGCTCACCAGGGTGCTGGTGGAAATGATGTTGTGATTGATGCCGGCGTAGGCTCGGTCCTGATAGAAATCCGGCAGCGGCAGCCCCTTGGACAAGGCCAAATAGCGCAGGCTGAAGAGGTGCCGGTCAAAGCCCTGGCCTGAGAGAGAAAGAAACAGCTGTGAGAGAGGTGCCTGACTTCTGTGGGAAGTAAACTCACCTCAGCCACAAAAGAGATCTGTAGAATTGGAGTTTATTTTTGTATTGGTAGGAAATATTTTTCTGACTTTTCACGCCTGTATCCTAGGAATTATTTTAATAATACCTCACATTCTTTGATTAACTATTTATCTGAACTTAGACAAGTTATACAATGCAGAAAAAGCCTTTTCTAAAATTTATGAATCTAAAAAGGACGAGCATCTTGCAGCAACAAAAGGAGGCAAGTTTTAGACTCTATGGGATAATAGTCAACAGTCAATTTTACTGCAGTCAATTATCTAAAGAGGAAGTAAGTAAGACAGTGCCTCCTCAGATATAAGCCAAAGTTCTTGTTCAACATGCACTAAGTATTTATGAAATCATCAAATAGTCCAACTGCTCTTCAAAAACTGAAGTATAAAAAATTTCCAAACCATGAAAGGTGCTGTGGGAAGCACAGAGATACTCCTCTCCATCAAGAAATTAATGAGAATGAGGGAATGCACTTTAAATTGCAGCCTTCTGCTACTGTTTTTGTCAAGTTTACATCAGACATCAAATTACATCAACATTATTTAGTTATAAGTATTCACAGCAACTTTAATAGACATTTTAGTGCAAAAGGAGGAGTGTTTGATGTATTCCTACTTACCCATAGCAGCCTCTTTCGTCAAACGGCCGTGGTACTTGGAGCACTCCACTATCAAATTCTGCAGCTCTTCTGTGCTGTGTTTGGAGAGTCCCCTGACAAAGGCTTCAGAGCATTTCTTTGTGTGGACAGAGGCAGGACGTATGGTTTCTGTACGGCCGTGCTTGAAAGCTGCAGTGCTGCAAGACTCGTAGGTAGCAACGGTCTGGTTGTACTGGCGAAGGAAAGCCATCTGGAAGGCCAGCTGAGCCACGGCATCTGGGCTCACCTTCTTCTGCTTTAGAAGCTCCTTGCCCCCTTCTTGAAACTGAATCATGTTAAGTGACAGTGATTCCACAGTGGCATCAAACTTCTCTTTGGCTTTGGTGATCCCTGCTTTTAAGGCATCGTTCAGCTTAAAGTCAAGTTTCTGCACTGCTCTGGAAGAGTCAACTGCAGCGGGCTGGGACTGGGGGCTGATGGCTGGTGTCTTGGTACTATCTTTAAAAACCTCATTCTGGAACCTGAGCACAGCCACACCATCTCCCCAGGAATGTTCAAAATTAATTCCTGCAGTGCCATCCTTGGTTATGATAAGATTAAAGGATTTGTCATACCAGCGGTTTGCAGCATCTCCATGCAGCATAGTGTGGGACAAGTGCACAAAGTCCTTAACAGGAAAATCATCTAAACTTAAACAAAACATGGCAGAGTCTACTTTTTGAAGAGCTTCTTCATTGCCATTCTCCAGCAGATTCTTCCTCAGCAATGCCCATGTATCTCGGTTTTCACTGGTGAGGTAGCCAAGAGGGAAGGCCGGGGCCGGACTGTTGTCACTAAGGATGTATTTTAAGTGTGCTTGTATTTCTGAGGGTTTCAGCATGTTTCCATCTCTATCAATAACATCAAACACATAAAAATTTCCATTTCTCAACACTAATAAATGTTTTGCCTTTTCATCTGTATAAAGCTCATCTCTGTTGAGCTTAGGAAGCCGTGTAGAATTGAAAAGCCTGAAGTACTGAGACATATCTAGGGGATAAGCATTGACCATGTAGGCACCAAACCAAGAAATTGAAGAAGGCACAAATCTGATAATTTTTTTAAAGATCTCAGTGTCACTTTTTTCTGGATTGAGGTGAAAAACCTCTGGTTCAAGGTAACCAGCCCTGAAGGTCTTCATAAAACGTATAGCAGAAACAGTCATGTTCGTAGCTCGTATGAGCTGATCGTTGTATTCTGGTTTTGGATCAGGATTAAAAGACATAAATGCATTAAAATTCAAAACAACAGGCTCACGTGCTTTTAGGTACATGTCAAACCAGGGACCTGAAAATTGAGAGTTGAGAAAGAGGTTAGAACATAAAAGCAGCTTCCTGAGTCAGACCAGAGGGTCATGTAGATCATGAATAAACACATACTAAAGTCCTTTAAACAAGACAAACATGTGCAATAATTCACCCAAGGCTTCTCCAAATTCCCATTATGAATAAGATTACTGTCAGCTAATCATAAAAATACCGAGTTTGGAATAATCCATGTCAAGGGTGTCCATGTCATTAGCAACATGGACCAACTCCCTTTTCTTTATAGCTCAATGATAAACCTTAATTCCCAGGACATAAAGAGCAGCTTCCCAGCTCTGTATTTTGATGCACACCTCATATTTGGAGACGTTCATGCCTTTACCTACTCCTAAACTATTAATTTCTGCAATTCCCTGTCACTGAGTGCATCTTGCTGAGGTTGAACCTTCTACCTGGACTGTAAGAAGGGCAACAGGTAGTTCCAGGGGCTAAGTTATAACTTTAATTACAGGTTCTCACTGGTAAGTAAGTAACACTCACCTACAGTTTTAAAACCACATCTGTCATCAACACGTAGCCTTTTAACCCCCCATTTCAAAGTCCAGGGTGGAGACAACTCTACATACTTTCAGAAACCAATTTCAAATGGAACAGATCTTTTGTGAGGCATAAAGAAGAAAAATAACTGAACAAAAAGCAATCCAGACACCCCACCATTCACAGACAAAATTTGTTTTTCCTGTTTTGTTTCTATTTATTCTCATTTTCCTATTTCTGTCACTCCTTTTCTTTGGCTCTTTAAAATAACATAGTTTTGTAGTTTTAAGGACTTTTAAGTCCCCTGTACTGCCCACTTCTGCATCCAAAACTTAGTTATACTCTGTGACTCCTCCCTTCCCTCAAAGTTTAGTTTTCTTGCTAAATAACATGGAATTATTTGGAAACGATTGCTTCAGTTCCCTTAAGGGAAGTGCTAGACAAGCTCCTCTTTAACCCAAACCCTAAAAACTCATGAAAGAAATACCATTGTTCCAATATCCATCTACCCAGAATTCTGGGAGAATAAATGAAGTTAGATAATGAGCATTCTGCTTTCTACCAGCCTCTGAAATTGCTCAAATACAGCCACAAAGAGTGTTCATAGCAGGTTATTGCAAGTTTCTGGGCTACTTAAAGCTTCAGCCTATTATATTTATGGCATTATGAGCAGTTATGAAGTAGGATGATCTACAGACTTGTCCTACACCCAGCAGGCCAACATACCTGTGATGTAACTTGTATGCTTATTCTGATTGTCTTGAGCAACCAGTTGCTCATGCAGCTCTCTTCCAATCCCCTTTTCAAAGGCATGAGCAAGCTCTTCAGTTTTCCTACAACAATCAAGAAAAGAGTCAAAATGCTGTCACAAGTCACATTTTTTATGTTAACACTTGGCTTTGAAGCAGAACATGACACTGCAATGTATGTTTGTCCATACCTGAACTGGTCATCATTTAAAAGCGGTTTCTGGGCATTCAGGTATCTCATAATTGTATCTTCTAGCTTGGGAACTGGCAGTCTGAAGGAAGTGGAACACAGAGATGTGCATTTGATAAGCAAGGGTATGAATGAAGCCTGCATTTCTTACACAGTCATCTCTTCACCTTCTTTCTTCCATATCCTTCCTTATGCTATTATATATACTACACATTCAGATGTATATACACACTATACTGTATATATTATTATATACATATAAATTTGGGTAACACTTATGCACATTATCCAAATGCCTCATAAGTTTCTTGTGGAACAGGAGAAGCAAGGAACTAGAAGGACACCAGTCAGCACACCATAATGTTCTTGGGAAATAACACAGAAAACCAAACTGACTGTATTTTTACAAAGGTACTTCAGTGATGGGAGCTTTAATTTCCATTACAGGAAATACAGAGACAGGAACCGCTGCTAGGAGAGGCAGCTCTGCAGCAGGAATAGTTCTGTTGTCAGCCCTGCTCGGGTCCCCCCCTGACACCTGGGCGCTGGACATCTCTTTCTCACAAACTGCCTATTCGGTATCTTTGTTAACTTCTCCGAGTCTGAGTTTTGTTTCCTATAGCAAAATCCCGTTACACTCAGGGGGTTACTTTGGGCGACAAGAGGATGTTTCAACAGCAGGCTTGTAACCGGTTACACCGACACTTGGAAAGCCGAACCCGCTCCTCTGCAGACAGCGGGAAGCGCGCACAGAGCGAGCCGCGCACCGCGGCGCCCAGGGCGGACGTTCCCTCTGCCCTCTCCTCACAGCGGACACCCCGGGCCGCCGCCGCCCCCTGCCCGCGTCCCCCCGGAGCGGCGGGCGCCGCCGTACCTGGGCAGGCTCTTCTGGTAGTGCATGGTGGGCACGATGCTGCGGTGCAGGAACTCAGCGGCGCCCGCGCCGCTGTAGCCGCGCCGCCCCGGGGCCGCCCTCAGCAGCTGCCGCGCCGCCATGATGCGCGTCAGGCCCGCGCCGAGTCCCGTCCGCCGCGCGCCGCGGCCCCCGCCCGC